>NW_010583373.1:113401-155277 GCF_000705375.1 Tinamus guttatus | reverse complement strand
CCGCGCCGCCGGAAGCCGCAGCGGCCGGCCCCGGAGCACCATGGGAGACGTAGTCCGTGCGCGCTGCCGGGGGGCGGGGCGGGCGTGGCCCCGCCCGTAACGGCCGCGGGGGGCGGTTGCGCCGCCGCTCGGCGCTTGGGGCGAGAGGGAGCGAGCCGCGTTGGCGCCCGCGGAGTTGGCAGCGCTCGCCTTTGCCTGGCCGTTGTGCAGCGTGGGTTTATATTAATTTTTTTATTTTCTCCCTCCTCTCCCCGCATCCAAGCGGAGGGGGCACTCACAAAAGTTTTCCCAGAATGGAGTCGAAAATGTGATTTCGTAAAGCTGCACATCAGGCTTTTAGTAGACTGCAAACCCTATGATGTTTTTCCCCCAAGTTTTTCCCCTACACATGTGTGTATTTTGAACCATAATCAGCAATGCCTTTTTATATAACTTAAATAACCGCTGAGGCTGTGTGCCTGGGAAATCAAAAATTCAGACTCGAAGCTCTTCTCAATTTGAGAGGTTTTAAACATCCATTTCTGACTGCCCGGGTACTGCTGCTCCTCCAGTTGCAACGTGCCCCGATGTGGTGAGACTGCACGCGCAGAGATGGGGCCAAGTGAAGAACTACTTGTGCGTTGCATCAAAGCAGGATGCTCAAACTGGTAGGAAAGGCTGCCCAGCTTTCGTCAGCATCCAGTGCTCAAGCACGACTATCATACCTGCAGTGCCCTTACTCCCTCAGGACAAATATTAAATAATTCAGAATAATTAGATGCATATTTCCTAGCTGTAGCATCTGGACTTAGAGTATACGTGAATCCAGCCTGCTCTGAAATGATTCATATATTTAAGCATTTCTGCAACGTTAAAATCAGACTGCAAATTTGCATCTTACAGCAGGCTTGCTGGGATAGAGAGATTAACTATGGAAAAACACAAACAAACAACCCCTTCCATTTATTGTTTAAGAGTGATGAATGGGAGGCTGGAGTGTGGCACCTGCGCTAGTGCTATGTTTGTTCCTGATGTGATCTGCCTTGTCATTTTTTGCCAGCTTACACTAATGGCATCACAAAAGCTTTTTTAAAAAACACCCTCACCAAAAGAACCCATCCACCACTGGAGAAGGAAGGAAAACGAAGAAGGTTTGCTGCGAGACTAGTAGGGAGTTTCAGCCAAGCACTTCAAGAATATGAAATAAACAGGCATATCAATGTGGACAGTAACTCTGCGTAAGGTAACATACAATTTCCTTGCAAAAGAAGGTAGAGCTTCACTTGCTTTAGGGAGGGAAGAATAAATATCACTGTGGCTGTCTTCATTCAGTGCCTGGTTTTGTTTTGGTTTTTGTTTTCAGTTCGGTAGGGCTTTGTGGAAGCTGTAATTTAAAATCACTTTCAGTAAAACAAACCTAAGCTAACCATGTTCTCAGAGAGTGCTTGTCCTAGTGTTGCTGTTATATGAGATCTTTGCCCTGACACTTCTCCTTACCCAAAGGATCACTGTTTTTAGCGTGACATAATATAACTTATAAGAAAAAAAGTAGTGAATAACATTATTTTTTATGAATGGAGGAATCAGCTCCTGGATAAACAAGGAACTGTGTTAAGCAACAGCCCTGACACTTCTCCTTACCCAAAGGATAACTGTTTTTAGCATGACGTAATAAAACTTACAAGAAAAAAAGTAGTCAAATCAATGAAAGGGAGTAGAAAACCATCCGTTTTTCTTGTCTGACTAAAGATGACAGCACATTACACAGAGGCAGTTGGCATTTATTGTATGTACAGCAGTAGTTATTTCGTTAAAAAATCCTCAGACATTTTAGTGATACAAATCTGTACATCATAGACTTTTTAATTGCATTAGCTTATTTGTGTATACACACACACGTGCACACGCGCAGAAAATAAACACTGAAGACGGGACTATCACAGCTGAATGCTAGGAATAAATGTTCTCCCCATCTGGGACATCAGAGAGTGTCCTACATTGTTGGGAAACACAAAGTTAGAGCACTGACAACCTCCAGTCCCGTTTTTCTGCGTTACTCTCACACCACACTAGCACTTGCGTAGCAGCAGCTTCGATACCCCTGGTGAAACGGTATCTCACCTTTGACTTAAAGCAGCCACCTTTGTTATATTGTTAATCTTGAGCTGTTTCTCCTCAAGGCCATGACTCAGCAATGTAGTGAAGTGTCACTCACTTTAAACACATGAACAAATCCATGAGGTCAGCTGTTCCCACTCACAATAGGAATTGTCTTAGCTTAGGGCTAGGTGTACTTAATTCTTTACCAGGGTAAATATTCATCTCAAACTTCAGCTCTGCAGTTCAGAAACTGCAGTAAATGAGAAAGTCTCGTGACTCTCACCTTGTGTAGAGCTTGTACTCCTTGTAACAGCTAGAACTACCAGAGCTGAAAGAGATGTTAGAGGAAGAACAAGACTCGACTCTGTTTTCACCATAGACATTTGGTAGCACTTTATGTAGTCACTTCAACTTTTTTCTTTCCTCGATTATATTCCACACATCGAAAGAACAAAAACATTTCAAAAATACACATCAGAAAGCGTTCAGCTGAAAGCCACTTAGAACTAGCAAGGAGACGCAGTACCAGAAACTAGTGTAAAATGCCACTGGTCCTCAAAATTCGTATCATTCCCAGGCAATAGACTCCTCCTGAAAAAGCAGCACCAGAAACCAAGTCCTCTCTAGAACTGAGCAATTAACTATACGTCTGTATCACCTAGAGTCCCAAAGTCTCTCCCAAAGAAGGGAAAAAAATCTACTAGAAAGCACTAGAGTAACACCCAATATCTGTGCCTTTAGAGTTTGTATCTCCACTATGGCAAACCTAGCTTGCTAATGACATTTTGCTTAAGTGAACATACAGTCTTTTGTCCACTATTGTGTTCCTTCTCCTTCCTGCTGCCTCAACCTCACAAATGTCATACGTAGTTAGGAGTAAAATGAATTATGTTTTTTCCTAGGGTGAACTGGATATGCAGTACCGGTGACCAAGGGATAAAGGAACCTTTCCCTCCATCTCAGTTACTTCAACAATCACCTAGCTTGCTTTCACATTTGAGGTACAGGTAGCTTTATTGTTTTAATCTACAAAGAGAAATTCAGTTCCTGTAGATCTTAGCAAAATTCAAATTTCAAAACTTCAAATTTTCCATTTGATGAGGCAAATCTTGAAAGTTTTCTCAGCAAGGCAAATGAAAAGCTAAGATACCATAAAGCAAAACACATAAACACAAGTTAAGATTATTCAATTATGGGCAGAGAGAATCTTTAGAAAGAAAAAACTTCACAGTGTTATCCTTATAAAGTAAATGCCACGCTTTCTTTGGTATACATAATATCCAGAAACACGGAATGGTAAGAAGAGGGGCAAAAAAAAAGATTCTATAAATTGCTTCCCAAGTATTGTTCTGAAGTAACTGGAAGACAGAAAACGAAAAGTTTTCTCTAGTATAATAAAGAGATTTGATCTACTGTGCTCTTCTTACTAACATTTTAAAGATTGCAATCTTAATAATTTGGGGGGTTCCCTTTGGCACCTTTCAGACAACTGCAGGGGAAGCACTCAGCACCTAGCAGGTTTAGTCCCTGCGTTCACTGCACCACGTTAGGAATCCAGTCCTCCCTCCTCTGAACTGCAGCACAGCTCACACGGCTGGTCAGGACCCAAGTCACCCCCACGCAACTACGAGCACACAAGTACAGATTCGAATCTCCTGCTCTTATAAGGCAACCTCCCGGGAAGGAGGAACAAAGTTCATTATTATGGGTCTTTTGTGTTTTGAAGAACTTTGAACTATTGAAGAATTCAGCTCTCCATTACATTTAGTACTTTAGCTTGTTATTTTACAAAAATTACTTGTAAAGGTGCGGGAAGAAGCGAAGAACACAGCAGCCAGATACAGAGGTCAAATGCATTATCAAATCAAACGGCGTTTATTTTCCTGAGGAGTGAAGGCAATTAAAAAAACAGGTTCCCGTTCCCTTTTTACCCCCAAATGCCTTGTTTTCCTCATCAGAATAATTAACTCTTTCTCAATATATACAAGCTCAAACTTATGAACAGTTTGCCATATTTAATGTTCTCAGTTCTCACCATTAAGACATGCATTCAGGCAATCACCAAGACTTCAAGAAAAGTTAAAAAAAATACACCTTCTTCAGGGCTTATTGTTTTTGGAGTAACATACAAGCAAACCCTACTCCTGTGCTTCACAAGTTACTCACTGTTAATTCCACCACATTCTACAGTAAAAAAGTTCTGTAAAATAAAATCCCAGCTCAGTGACTTGAACAGACTTCAAGTAGTGATAAATAACCCCTTTATATCCCCCAGTTCTACAGCTGCTAGCTTTTAGTGTAGCTTCTAGTGTAAGGGGTAGCATACACAGAACTTAGTGTCCCCTTAATTACACTTGGATGTCTTGAGCTCAAGGCCCAGGTCTACTTTTCTCTTTCAGCAAATAAGACCAAGAATTTGAACATGATAAGGATTTCATTTCTCCTCCGTCACACAAAGAGTTCCTCCTAAGGTCAATGGAAAAAGCGTACGAGGGAACATTAGTCTTCTCAAGCTTAGCTCACAGGCCCTCTAGAGCAAATGAAGAAGCCTAAACGAAGCAGCCCAGCTTCTACCAAGTGTTAAATAGACACGAAGGAGAAGCTTCCAAGCACATTTAAGCAGGACAAACCCTGTTAACTGACCTGGGATTTCGAAGCATATTGAAGGTCTAGCATACTCATGTGTAACAATTTTTTTTTTTTTAAACATGAAATGTTAAAATGCCTTCAAGTGCTTTCATACTAAGCAGCATGCTTAAACACACGTTTGGTAGCCTTCACTGCTGTATTACCACAGTGATTTTGCTAAGCTACATAAACATTGCGTTTTTCAACAGTAGGCTCAGTTAAAGGACTTTGGCAGTTAATTTCTTGCAAAACTTTTTGGTAAAATTAAAAAATAAAACCCTGTGGATTTATAAAGATATTTGCAAACCCCAAACCCACCGAAGTTTTGAAATGTACTTCGATTTTTTTCAGTGAATTTATATTTCTGAAGCATCTGAAGGATGCTTTGAGATGTAAGCCCAATGATCTGCCATTTTTTTAATGCAAACAAGAGGTCTTTTAAGGGAAAAATATCACCATTGGGAAAGCAGGCACAAATCTATCATCTATTTGTATCAGTAGCTTTCTGGAATGAGGGTTTTACTGGCTAAAGAAAACAAGTTTGGACCCTTGTTCTCCACAGGAATGTATATGATGGAAAAGTACAGGTATGCGCAGATGTTCCCTGTGAAATACCAACTGATATTTTACTCCTCCTTTTAAATATCTAAAAAAATCCCAAACCTACACTTTTTTTATTTTAATTTAAAGGAGCCTGTTGCTACATTTAATGAGGAAAAAGTCAACCAAAAGTCAAAAGCCCAACCAACCACTCACCAGGTAGTAACACTGATACCTCTAGAAACTGAAGTTAGGGGATTATTATTATATATATTTTTTAAAAGCTCTCTTCATAATTGCATTTCTGAGATCTCAATAAGTGTTTGGCATCAAAAACAAGCTGTCTAATGAAAAGCTTATGTAGGGTTAAACATGCTCTGTTCAACACTTATTGCTCCAACCTTTGCATTTGATACGATGATTAATATACTTGTCTAACAAGTACTTGAGAGAGGAAATTAGAGCTCCTCAGACAAGTTGTTGCATTAGCAATGCAGCTTCTAAGTAGGGCAGAAGAGCTACGCAAAGGATTTTTCAGATCTTTTGCTTGCAAGTAGACTTGGGTAGACTTGGAAAATGTTCTGTTTTTTAAGCATAACTTATGCACAGAATATTATACAATATGCTAGGATAAATATTTGCATAATTTATTGATTTATGGCTACTATCAAAGGCATCTCTCCACCTACATGGACTGAGCAGTTAATAGAGCAGGCTAGAGTTATTACAGCAGGCTATCTTACTCAGCATTTTAGTTCTGCCTCTAAAAACTTACCCGTTTCCAAATTACAATACAAAGTGGATCTGGGCCTCTCTTCTGTCTTTCAGCCTGACTGGAAAACCTGGCTGAGACTGGTGCTGCTACTGTTCTGTGCTGCAGTGAGGAAGCACAGTGCTATGTCAGTCATCTTGGCATAGTGGTTCAGTCGCACACCAGGTAGGGGATTTCAGTTCTTAATTCTCCCCTAGCGTAAACGAGGTGCTCACATAAAAGTCCTCCCCACCTGCACCATTCCCAGCGTTCCTTCATCCTGCACAACAAACCACACAACCCTCCAAATGCTGTCACGATATAAATTCATGCTTCTCATATTGGAGGAGCAACTCATTAATTATAAAGGAAAGCATTCTGGAAAAACGAACAAAAGACAACCTTTCCGTTTATTCCTAGACCACTGTATTAGTGAACATCATTTTATGCAAGTTGTCAGCTGCATATATATTCTCTAGTACTGCTCTGTAAACATCTGATCGACTGATGTGCCAGTGTCCCACGAGAAAGCGTTCAGCCTCATAGGGCTGGCTCTGCTGAAGCACCATTCAGTTTGCTCTTGCTTTTATTTTTGGAAAGGAGCTTCCGGCTGAGGATCCGTGAGAGCGTCCCTCCCTTCCTGCGCGCCTCCTCCGACAGCGGCTGCTGCAGGTAGATGAGGTCGTTGTGTGACTGACTCATGCCCGGGTCCTTCTGGTGATGCCGCCGCCGGAAAAAAAGTTTTGCGCTTTTTTTCAAAATCCCACCTGAAGACACAAACAGCAGGGGATACTTTAGACAAAACAACATGCTTTCCTGTTAGGTCTTGGTCTTAATAGTTCTGATTTAAATTCACCCTTTCAATGCCAAAGCCATGTTAGAAAGCTAATAGTGTGGTAAAACTAAAGCAAGAATATTGATCGTTTCTAATCTGGAGGTCACAATGGGTCCACCTTGGACCACGTCGTTCACACTATTTCTCAGAGTGGCAACTTGAGTGTTCGCTGTGCTGTGTGCCCAAGGTGCACGTGCGTGCACAACATGCTGCTCGGGCTGCTGACAGAATCATTATGGTTGGAGAAGACCTTTAAGATCATCGAGCCCAACCCAACCGTGCAGCCCTCTCCCAGCTGAACACCACTGGAAACAGAGGCTGCGCAGAGGTTTGCGTTGCACTGCTTCTCCTCATTCCATGCAAGCGTCATGCAGACTGAATCGCCTCGATCCACAACGGACTACGGCAGTTCTAGATTTATGCACATACATATGCTCTTAAAGTAAGCAGGAAAGTTCAGGGAGATGAGTTCAACTGCATTGCTAGGGGAGCCCTGAAGAAAAAAAAATATATTTTCCTTTCAGTCCTGCAGAAACAGCTCTTCACTGAAAGAACGGAGGAAAACTAATGGCAAACATGTCTGTGAGCAAGCAAGCATCAAATATTCTGATTTCAGCTTCTGAAGAGCCAATCCAACATCCTGTGGAAGTGCCCTTATACTTTGTTAGTTTCAAATACTCTTCTAGGAGCTATGGCAGTGTTCAAACATACACATGCACAGCATTTGGTGTGGGTTCTCACAAGTCCAACAGGCATATTTAATCCTTCCATAAGATTAATAGGACAGAATATGTTTATGAAAAGAATGAAACAGAGGAAGTAAAGTATCAAAGCAACTGAGAAGAAAAAATTAGTCCATTATGCACAAAATGAAGTTGGTATTTTAATTCCAAGTGCATACTGTTGGTTTCTGAGAACAGTGCTTGGAAGTCAACCTTCATGCAGTAGCCTCATACAAGTAGACAAAATGTATCCTGTAAGGATTTGGGAGCACTAACTAGAGTAGAGATTATGAAACATTTGCTGTTCTAAAATCCCATTAGAAGTAACAATTCAGTTCAAGTAGATTCAAAATAATATTATATTTGCTTCCAATAGGCTCAGAAATCCTCCCAAATCCCTTCTGTGGTTATACTAGTTTAGGTTGCTTCCTTTTGTTGCATTCTTTCCCTCAGTACCATGTCAAACCTATTACGTAGCCATGGAAATCACTGCTGGCATCTCACCAGGCACTCGTGTCCATCACACAGAACAGCATCTTCTTCCTTGGCAAACCTCCATTTTTTGGCAGCCACCGTTCTGCAGATCCCCACTGCACCTTTCCGTACGCGCCCGCGTGCCAGACGTGCAGGACAGCACGGTGGCAGCCGGCAGGAAAACCGCTCCGAACTCGCAGGGACACCTGGCCTGGCGTCGGGAGAGCAGCCCAACGCTCTAACAGCAGCTCCAGCTTTGCGTGGACACCTGGCAGTGCGAGCAGAGCAGGACCCGGAGGGAGAGCCCCCGTGGGAGCCTCCTGGCAGCCAGGCCGGTACGTGAGGGGCCCTCTCCTCGGAGCAGATCCCATGGCTCCTGCCCACACCACTGTCCAGCTTCCTTCCCATTCTTCCCCTGCTCAGCTATTCCTATCACCACACAATCTCGATTCTGCTTTTTCTGGTTGCAATAAATACAAAAAGGCACACACAATAATGCTTTCACATGATACTGTGTAAAAGCTGGATTTGTCTCCTGAGGGCTGCACACAGGCTGCACGTTGTTTTCCACAGCAGCAGCTGCAGAGTTGGCCTTTCATGGCAACTCTGTTCCACGCAGCTGATGCTTCTTTGTTCAGACTGGAACAGTTAAAAACATGCTTGGGGTGACTACTTTTTAGTTTAAGAGTAAGCACTCGACACTTGGGCAGACCTTCTGTATGTTTTGTCTTGCTGCTGACATGTATGCATGTGTTCTGTTCACGCACGGAGCACGGTGGCATCAGAGCAGGAGTCAGCCAAAGGCAACTCGGACTCACGGATTCAAGTCCTGACTGCTCTCCCATCACCTTTTTCATCTTTTCATCTTTGAAAAGGCTAAAAGTTTGCCTTACCACTTCAAGCTGTTGTCAACGGCATAAAAACCCCACTGTTCCACCCCATGATACTGACAGTTGTTCACGTGCAAAGGCTGGTGGGGATTGATGAGGCCCCGCTGCTGTGGAGCTTTGGTTTTAGCAATCAGCTGCTCTGCCCAGCAGTCTTGGCAGCTCCAGTTGAACTTGTGCCAACAGCAGGAGCAGGACAGAAGCAAATGTCTAGTCCTCTCCATTCAGACTGACTTCTCAAATTAGGGAACAGAACCAAAGCAAGGAACTCTGCAAAAAAATCATGCTGGTGACCTGGGACAACCAGCCCCTGCTGAAGAACTGCAGGCAGCAGTTGCCCGAGGAGAGCACAGGGTCAGCACAAACAGCAGCCCAACAACGTGAGAGGAGCTACCAAGGCCACTATGAGCTGGACAGTCGCCACCTCCTCGTGGCGGCCCCTGTCCGGCGCGGCATGTGCCGCCTGCCAGGGCTCCGGCCGCACGGGAGCATGCACGCCTGGCAAGCAGGCAGGGCAGAGCACATCACACACCTGGCAATGCTCATGCTGTTTGCATGCTTACTTCGCAAGTCTTACGGGATCCGCAAGCCAGCTCCACCCCTAAAACCAGGAGGAAGCAGAGAGCACGTCAGTCAGACTGCTCGGCCCGCGTGGCCCTCCCGGGCTCCCGAGCAGCAGCGCAGCATGCTCGGAAAAGGCCATGGGGCTAGGGTCACTGCCGAGCCTCGCTTTTGTTAAAAAGGGAAGATTTGCTCCTGCATCTAACTGGATATGAATAGAGATCACTTCACTCCTTCCCAATTCCAGAACGGCTTTTACCCAGAAGGTCATGCAAATACTTGTCAGGATACTTGTAGTTCTAGGAATAGGTTAGAAAGAGAGATCTGGAAAACTGAGCAGCAGCTTTGAAAACAAGCATTTTGTGTACGCATATCCAGCTGCAGGGTCACACATGGTTTGCATGAGAAGATGATTGACTCATAACCAGATAGGGCAGGAATGGTCATGATAGAGATCAGCAATGCACAGGTGCCTTCCAAGCCTTCCTTGCTGTCCCATTCCGCATGGCCCACCTGGATAGCAAATCTTTTGTTACAGCAGAGTAGTCTGCTAAGAGATCTGAGCATAGGAAGGTATTTTGGAGGGAGGAAAGAAATGGACGGGGGAAGAAGAAAATAGGTGCCAAACTACATTTTGCTTCAGTTTTGCAATGAGTGTTCCACTGCGAAGCTACGTTTTCTTAAAAAAAATAAGATAAAGAAAACTTACTGTGTAGTCAATTAATTCTGGTTGGTATAGTAGTCCTCTTAAGTTTACAAAAGGGAATGGGTAAGAAAGAGGAAGTCAGAGAGGCAGAAAACAAAAATATGCAAGAATAAAAAACGATAATGCTAGACAGTTCTAACTTTAAATCATTAACACTATATGTGAGATCTTTTGAAGCAGAATTTTTTTTGGTTGCTTGTTTGTCTTGAAAGGGAAAGTATCTGACAAAACAGAAACCTTGAACTATCAAAGCTAACTGAAGGCAGGGAGGTGGAAATACGCTACCTCACTCTGTGAAAGCTACTCGGCTGCGACAGAGGAGGGATTCGAATCTTCCACAAGGAAGATCTGTTTGTTTATTTTTTTTAATAGCTTTTAACCTTTTTTAGGATGAGACAACTCTTAGAGATCGTCTGTGCTTTTTAGCAGTCCTATCCTGTACTATATAACCAGAATCTTTAGAAGCCTCTTCCCTTTGCAACATCCTGCACCGGGAAAAACACAAGCCTACTGAAAAATAAAAATAGGCAACAGCTCACATACAGGTTCCCACTTCTTCCTTTTATAAGAACACACTAAATAAGCCAGAGGTTTTGCAAAATCTTATACAGCTTCCTAAAATTTTGCAGGCTCCACATGAAAAATAATACTTATACCTATCCCAGCTGCTTCCCCCAGCAGCCCCCAAATGTCCTAGTGCCTTCCCTCCCTGCAAGAATGACTGCTGGTGCATCATCTTGAACTATCAGATGGAATAATGAAGCCGTGAAAATGCCAGAAAACCTTGATGGTCTAGGAGAGCCTTGGCCAAAAGATCCAATACATACCCTATGCAGGGGGAATGCTGCCGTCTAGCAATATACTGTGGTTTTGTACTAAGCCTTTTTACAGGATCTCTGGGTAAGGAAAAAGTACAAAATGGTAAGATAGAAGAGGAATGGCCAGCTCTTCTTCCAGGCTGTCACCTGTGCTAACCACAGAGCTGCAAAAGCCTCAGGGGTGCTGGACTTATAAAGGAAATGTAAAGAACCCGAAGACATTTTCAAACTGCACTTATTTATTACCTGACATTTATTTTTAAGACCACACCCAGTTCTATTTTCTTTAGCAAATGCATATTGACAAAAAGGGCGAAAGGGGAAAACTATTTTAAAGGTGGAGAGGGCACTTGTGGCTTTGCCCTGGAGTTGCCTAACAAACACTTTTGAGGAGGCAGGGAAGCTGTGTGCTCAGAGACGTGAGGGAGGGAAAGGAATACACCGGAAAGCAACTGTGGGACTCTGCCATTTTCACCTTAGTAAAGGGGATTGATGTACAGCACATGTCTTTATTTACACATAAAAACACAGGTTTCATCGAGAAATTGACAATTTGGCTACTTATCTCCCTCACAGATAACTCAGCTGGACATACTGATCTGCCCTTCAACTTCTAAGGATGAGCCCTTGGCCTATCCGAGCACTGCATGATGTCAGTCTTTAGGGTTGCTTGCAAGGCTGCTTCCCACAATTGCAAGAAGCTTAAGGACAAAAATCAGCAATAAAGGACCAACTACTCAGGGCGTTGCGTGACACTGCCAATCATATGCAGAAAGCAGCAGTAAACTCAAGGGGAGGTAACGTCACATACCTTTAGATTTTTTCATGCTCCCGGTTTCTGAAACGCTTAATGAGCTCCCAGACATTTCTTCACAAGTCTGCTCCAGCAGCGTGTTGCTGTTCCACTGCTGGCCACCATTCTCCAAACCCCAGGCCTTATGGTCACTTTGCTGTGGGTCAGTATCAGGTGCTGTTTCTGCAGCACTTACTGATAGCTTTTCGTCAGCGGCGACTTCTGCAATACCCTCGTCCTCAGCAGGTGCATCTGCCTTTGTGCAAGAGCCATCCATGGCTGCAGCATAGTCCATCATCAGTGCAGCTTCACTGTCCTGAGATAGAGAGATCTGCCCAGGGAAAATAAGAGACGACACTGACACAAGTCCTCTTCCGGAGGAGCTCAAGTTGCCCTGCAATCGCTCAGCCCTTTCCCCTCTCACATTTCAATTTGTGCTGCTTTGGCCTAACAGAAAGCCACGCTGTGAGGTTTCCGTGGCTCTGCCGAGGAAGAGGAGCATATAGCCAAGTTCCAATCACAGCATTAAAGCCAAATTACTGGGAAAAAAGAAATAATTACGTGCCTCCCACCTACCTCCAGCCCCTCATAAGTATCAACACTTTTTCCTACACGTGCTGCCATAATGAAGTATCAGCTTCCATAGACAGAAGTCTCTCAGCATGTTTAGGAAAAAAAAGTATCAAATTACTTCATCAAAACCTTCTGGCAGCTAGATACAAGCCCACACAATCCCAGTGCCCCATTTTCTAAACAGACACATCTTGCACTGTGGTAGCCGATCCTCGTTCTCCCCACCTCAGCACGTCTCGGTGTCAACTGAGCCAGCTTTTCCTCATAAGTTTATAGGGAAACTGTGCAGAGCAAGCCACTCTACAACAAGTTTCTGTTTAAACAAGTTTGACAGGTAGAAAACTCTTTTCTTTCATATTCTTCCTTTACATCTTCGCTCTATGGCAAAGCAGAGGGTATGACTCTATTCTCACCTGTTAGGGCATTTTTAGTCAGGCTGTCAATCTAAGCCTTACACAAACAAACAAAACTCCCCCAAAACAAACCCACACAGATTTGGCTTAACTTGAAACAGTTACGAAACAGTTATCTAATCAGACATACACAGAGCGAGATCCTACAGAGCCTGTTGAACCAGAGAGAGCAGAACAGGCATTAAGTTAGTGACACAGTTAGTGAGGCAAAGACTTCTTGGTATTAGGCGTTAAACCGAAGTGTTGCTTTCTTGTTTACCTTGGACACCCCTGATATGATAATGGTGCTTTTCTTTCTAGGAGACTTCAGCTTCTGCTTTGCAGACTCGCTTAGCTGTCGAATAGCTGCTTCCGCCACAGGGTCAGTGCCATTCAAAACCAGCAGTTCTGGAAGGAAACAATTTCCAGAGGGAAAAGAGAAAAACAGACAAAAAATCAGATCAGAGAGAGTCAGACTTTCTTTCTAACTTCTGGGACCCAGTCTTCCAAAAACAGGCACAGGGGCTTCGCTTACAGATCCCACCCAAAGCACACATGAGGATGTGAAGGCTTATACAAAACACCCTACTATTTCCAAGCATTACTGCTACTACAGTGCAGCAACTGTTGCCTGCTTTAAGTGGTGGATCGTGTCAGATATCATGGCCATTTAGAGCCACAGTGCTAACACAGCACAAGGTAGGAAGCTGGCATGGCCTCCTACCTTTTCAGGCAACTATTTTGCTCTCTTTTCCTTTCACTGCTCAGCATTTCCAGATTTGCTGAAGACACTAAGAATGGGACAGGAAAGGCAAAGTGGCAGCTGCTCTGCTCTTCATAAGCTATCCCTACTGTCTGGAAACTGCCCTTCCTTTTCACTTACAAATATTGTGCAGGACTACAGAATCTGCCTTATAAAAAAAACTCTTAAAAAATACTTGTTGTGCTTGTGATTAAAGCATGGCTACTTCTGTCACGTAATATGCATGCTCCTCAGGCATGCTGAATATACACCAATCAAGTTCATCACGCTTAGGAAAAACAGTGCTAAGAAAGTTAACGAAATTTTATCCTGGACACAGTCTGTGACACTTGGCAATTCTTACTACTGTTATCATTTAAAATCATGGTAAAGCTATAGCACTTTTTATGTAGTACTTGCTGCTGTCTTCTAGCTAAGAGCAGAGAATGGGCTTCATATTGGCATGGTATTTGTAATAGTAATGTAATACTTAAGTTATTGCCATGCTGAATGCTCTTTTGTGTTTCTTTCAACTCAAGCTTTGTTCCAATGAGTAATTCTTCCTGTTACGCTGTATAAACATTTCACAGAAATTCCCCTGCACAGTGATAAAAAGAAACACATTGTCCATATCTATTAATCTGCTCCAGCTTGTATTCAGAGTAGTTTTCCAGTAAAAACTTTGCATCTTTGATACTACCATCAGTTATGACAGTCAACACAGAAGTCTAGCACTCCAACGCTTCCCAAACTGACTTAGCAACACTTCACTGCTTTATGGCATCAGAATACTTTTTAGTGTGGATCCCAGGAAAGATTCAAGTGCCACTTGCTATTCATGGTTATTGTTTCATCCTCTTCCCCATCTTTTTGTCCTTCATCCATCCCATCTCTATCACTACCCTCTGCCACCCAGCAAGCACTCTGACTGCGCCAGAAGCAGCCTACACCATCTCCAGATTGTTTGTGTGTACACCTCGAATCTACACAGAGAAAACTGAACTCCACAGCACCTGCCATTTGTATCTAGACTGGATCACCTCTTTCATTACTGTTGTCCACAGAGTGACAGGGAGAATGAAAGGTGACCACGCGAAGGACTGAAAGGAAAAGCTGAGAATTCAGAGTTGCACCTCGGTAAGGCAAAATATGACAGAGTCAAAATCAGGTTTAGTAAGTTAAAATGTAGTCATAATGGATTTATAAGTAAAGGTGTTATCAGTGCAACCTGACATTTGGACAGCACTTGTCTCTATGCTGGTGACTTAAGAAGGTGGAGCAACAGGCACAGCGAGATTTGGCAGGGCTGAGGAATTAGTCTTCTGCTCTTTCAGCCTGCCAGGACTTACCTTTGGACAGGGGGTTCTACAATAGCCACAGAGTAAGTGCCAAAGGTTTCACTTAGGATTTTGTGCAATGTCCCTCATGGTTTAACAGAGGAGGGACCTTGCATTCAAAAGGAGAAGAGCCAAGCTGCCGATTGCCTCGCCTCTCCAAGACACAGCTCATTGTTATTTTTTCAGAATTTGTATTTTAAATCACCAATTAACAGCAGATTTCTATTGCAAAATCATTTGTTACATCTCTACCCACAGCCTTTGCTAATATAAACATCTCCATGCCCGATGAAAGGCAGTAGCCATATGGTTTTGCTGTTACTTTAACAGGATTACAGTAATGCCATGTGTGGAAAAGAGAGATTTATTCCAGTTAGAAGCTGTAAGTGTTTCTGTTACCTGTATCTGAAGATGATAAAGTTTTGCTGACTGGAGCACCATGGGAATGGATAGCTTGAACAGAGAAATCCTTTTCAATCACCTTGACTTTAACTGGAGTTTTCACAGGAGAATCTGAGAAGCAAGTTTGTGGTTAGTTATTTGAACTATTCAGGGTACTTATGACCAAAATAATAAGAATTTGTTAGATCTGCATTAGATCCTGTTCAAATTGTGCCTGAGAAAGTTATTTAATACAGACTCTCAATAAATGTTGTCTATGGTAACCTGACTCCAAAAGACATTTAATGTGGAGGAATTCACAGTTTTTTAGAATTTACTGTAATATGCTAGATAACACCCACTAAAATAAGTGATCTACTTCGACAGCTTAAAAGAATGCAGTTCTTTGGGTGCCTTCACACAAAGACTGTGTAGAGGTTTCACTTCCATACTTATCCCAAGAACCAAAGAGCCTGCTCCTGAAAGGCACTGTCAAAAGACTTGGTCACTAGATGGCACCTGTCCTCACTACCGATTAGGAGATTACAAGACCCAGGACACTGTTGTGGGCAGACAGTCCAAGAGACTGACGCTTTTGTAACGGGGAAAGCCAGACACAAACCCCTTGTTCTGCTTATCTTCCTACCATGAAACTTTAAAAGCGTGTACAAAATATTAAACAGAACATTAGTCACTGCCACAGGTTTGAGCAAGGCTTCATGAAAATTAAAAGACTGCTAGTACCTCCCCTACCACCAACACAGAGAAATCTGGATGAGAGTGGCCTCCCTTTCCACAGCTGCTGTTCCTCACAGATAATCCTAACAGTGAACACAGAAAGAATTGGGCTGCCTTACCCGTGCTCAGTGGAGAAGATCTCCCTTCTAATCGAGGTTTGGTTTTCACAGCAGTTACAGTAGTGACCACAGTCCCGCAGGGCATCACAGTTCGATCCTTCTCTACCTTGGTGGATGGCACTGGCGAAGAAGTTTGCCAAGTCTTTAATTCATTTGGTTCCACAAAAGAGAACTAGGAAGATAAAAAAAAATCATTTTAGAGGCACAATTAAGTAATAAGGACACTTATTCACCTACCTAGTAATTTTTAAAACATTTCGGTCACCATTTAAGTGCCAAATAGATAATTCTTCTGAAAGAATCAAAGAATGGTTAAGGTTGGAGGGGACCTCTAGAGATCATCTAGTCCAACCCCCAGATCCAGCAGGGACACCTAGAGCCTGTGGCACAGGGTGGCATCCACGCGGGTTTTGAACATCTCCAAAGAAGCCTCCACAGTCTCTCTGAGTAGCCTGTTCCACGGCTCTGTCATCCTCACAGTAAGAAGATCTTCCTCACATGGAGGTGGAACTTTCTGTGTTTCAACTTGTACCCATTACGCCTTGTCCTGTCACTGGCCACCACTGAGAAGAGTTTGGCCCCATCCTCCCTGCATTCACCCCTCAGGTACCTGTACATGTTGATCAGATCTCCTCTCAGTATTCTCTTCTCCAGGCTAAACATGCCCAAATCACCTAGTCTTTCCTCACATGATAGATGCTTCAGTCCCTTAATCATCTTCGTGGCTCTCCACTGGACCCTCTCGAGAAGCTCCACATCCCCCTCATACTGGGGAGTCCAGAACTGCACCCAATACTCCAGATGTGGCCTCACCAGAGCTGAGCAGAGGGGCAGGATCCCCTCCCTCGACCTGCTGGCAACGCTCCTCCTGCTGCAGGCCAGGATCCCATTGGCCTTCTTGGTCACGAGAGCACGTTGCTGCCTCACGGTCAACCTGTTGTCAACCAGGGCTCCCAAATCCCTCTCCATGGAGCTGCTTTCCAGCAGGTCAATCCCTAATCTGTACCGGTGCCTGTGGTTATTCCTCCCCAGGTGGGAAGGCAGCAACAGCTCCCAAGATGACACCATATGACGCGGATGCGCTCTCGGGACTCGACCACACGTTGCAGTGTGCTGCAGGCGACCGAGCAGGGCACCGCTGAGCGCTCCGGTGCGCCCGCAACAGCCCAAGGGCTGCCCCAAGGCAGCACCACACCGTACCTCTGCCGTGAGGGATCCCGGGCCAGGGCCCAGCTCCAGGCTGCTCCCACTGGCCCGGCGGCTCAGCGCAAAGCTCTGCTGGCCAGAAGGCTGCTTCCGGAACAGGTCGAGAGGGACCGCTGCCCTCGCCAGCAAAGAGCCTGCAAGAAATAAGAGCAGCATAACCAGCGCGTGCGGGAGCTGACACGCTGCTAAGGGGGAGAAGAGAGGGAAGACGGGAGAGCAAAGGCAGCTAATTGCAAGAAATGGCTCTCACCATAGCATGTTCTCAGAGCTCTCTTTCCTTTATACGACTACTCCTCATGCATGAGCTAATACTGTGCAACAGAACAAAGTGGAGACATGAAGCATTACTTGTTTGCAGGTATTTCTGGCCATTTTTCCCTCCATATGCAGAGTGCTTAGAGGAAAAGAAAAACATTCCAGAAATATTTGGAATGTTACCATTAGGGTCTCCATAACAAATTATCTTTTGTCTTGGATTTCAGAGGACACTCCCTGAATTCCAGTTAAATTGGTGTATCTCATTAGAAATGGTTTTTTTCATTGTATCTTAAATACAAGTTCTGTAGTTCTCTTATTTCTCCCATTAGTTTATTAGATACGTTAGACTGTAGCAAACTATTAGCAAAAATACTATTTGATTTCAGGGATAAAATGCTAGTTAAAAAAAAAAAAAGCCTCAGATATTACCAAAATCGAATGCCTACCCCAAGTCTTTAGGGAAAAGAACCACTAAAAATTCCTTACTGCTAAGAATGCCATAAAGAAGCAACTTGAGAGTTTTATCCTACTACTTTTTTCCTACAAAATCAAAGGCAGAGAAATCAAAATGTGCAGATTACCTGGCTCCTTCCTCACTAATAGGACGTTACTTGAGCTTTTCATTCTTTTTTTTTTTTTTTTTTGGAAAACAATAACAAAAACAACAATAGCTAAAGTGATATATAGAGAAGAAAAGTGACTGTCAGTGCAGTCAAGTAGGGGTTTTTTCTTCAAGGAAACGGGCAGAAAATGAGTTGCATTCTCAGCCTGAAGCAGAATTTTACTGACATTGTTTGATACACCCATCACTAGAGGTAGTTTGGTATAGGCAACACTACTCTCTATTCAAGCATCGGTACACATTTTGTGACTGCATACACAGATACGGATCCTATCTCCTTAGACTCATCTTTTTTTTGTTTGTTTGTTTTTGTTTTTTGAGGAGGAGATCAATTCATGAAGTGCATTCCACATAATTCTGTTGCAAAAGTCAGTCTGGAGGCTTACGCTTCAGAGAGTTTTATTAAAACATCTACCATTCACTTCCCAATCCTGTAAATAATCACTGATTAGTAAGGAATTACAACTTTTTTTTTTCATACTTAGACTATTAAAAATACTCCAAACCCCTATAACTATAACCTATAACCCCCTATAACCCACACACACACATTCTACCTGGCTGTATTGCTTATTGACTGTGGCTTAGATAATACATTATTACCTAATCCACATTTAATAAATTATTACCCAATACTTTACCCACTATAACAGACACCATAGTAAAAGCAGATTCTTACTGTGAGTGTGGAGAGTTTTGGCCAATATTTCATAGTTTTTCCCTGAACTAAGATGAATACAATTGACAGAACTAAAACAAATAAAAAAGACGAACATCTAAAAGTAATGCTTCCGTTTTTACAGACAAAAGCTGATATAAACAGAGGCAAGCATATTAATTCAAGAGGTGAATACATATTCTTTCTATCTAGAGCATTTTTTTGTATCAGCAAGTGAACATGCAGAAAATATTTAAAGAATTTACAATGTGTCATCACTTTAATGAAGCTCAAGTAAAGAAGAACTTGGAACTTACAAGTTTATAAATCTCATACAAAAAGTTAAGTGTGCTCTCTGGTTTAGAAAACTACCTTCCCCTTAATTTCACTAGAAATGCAATGCTCTCCAACCAAACAAAATTCAGTACTGTAACAGACTTTTTTTTCTACGAAAGGCTGATTGCAACTGCAACAAAATGATGAAGTGATACAGATGTTTAATTCTCCATGTTTTACATTTAACCCAACATATCTGTAATTAATGTGTTTTAGACTGGGTACTGACTAGGTGGCCTCTGGGCTTGGAAAGGAAGATTTTAGGTCCTTAGGTTAACTTAAAAACGCAGGTATTCACAGTGGACCTGTTAAAGGTTTAGAAGTCTGAAAAAACAATTGTCAGCAGATGGAAGAGTAAGCATATTGATGGAAAGAAACACAGGTTCAAGTTTTCTTTGTAAATTTATCTCTAACTAGGACAAAGACGCTTAAGCAGTGCCCTTTCTCTTACGCCTGCAGATACCACTGCATGCTTACACAGGTAGCACTTAACTCCTGTGAGTCAGGCATCATCCAAGACCTCACGCTGTAATTTTCCATGTATTTTTAACTCTAGAACCTAACTATGAAGACAGGCTTATAGAGATTATAATTGTTCTTGCATCTACAGTTCTCTAGAGCCATTACTGAGGCATATCTGATTTGACTACCAAGACAAGCCAGCAGAACATATCTACACCTGTGAATAGGTTTCAGAAAATTTATTACATAGCTATACAGCCAGGTATGGATTAAAGAGGATTTATGTCAACATTTAGCAGTGCTTGTGAGGGGATTACGCAAAATAAATCTGTTTTAGTACTTACTATCCGACTTCCCATCTTCTACGATTTGCAGTTGCAATGCTTTTGATTTGGCACTTAATTCACTGTGAAGTAAAAGAAACCATGTTAGGTCTTTGCATGCAAGTATTTGAACTTCCTCCCCACTTACTAGATTTTCCCCTTCTCTATCTAGTTGCCAGCACCACAACTTTTCTTATCGTGCACTGACCTAAGCAGTAAAATTGGCTAACTGAAGAAGGCAGCGTTGCCAGAGCCCTAGTTTCTCATGACTTCAGAAGAAGCTAAGAGAGTGATCAGTAAACAAAGTTGGGTATCTCCAGCACTGTTACAAAGAACCGATTGCCAGAGATATCAGAGCTTTTCCTCTTCCCAGTAGTTCACAAATATTGCTGTTCAAGCTGATGCTGATCCCTCGTCTTACTGCTACACAAAAACAAGGAAGTGTTTTTTTTCTTTCTAGTAAGCCTGGAAGTGAGTTTTTCCCAAATGTTGTAAATGTTGGAATAGGTCCAATCAACAACTTATTAAAGGCTGAACAGTGTCCTGCCACAGCAATAAAGTCTCCTGCAAAAGCAGGATGGAAATAAGTAAATAAAGGTAGTTACAAGTGCTATGTGAGAAGAGTGGTCATTACTTTTCCAAAAGAAGGCCCAAGAATGTTTCAAGAGAGTAAGATCCAGATCTATGTAACAGAAACAACCAGAACTACTAGCAGAACTATTAGTATCTGCATTATGTTACGAGCTGGATTAGACAGGAGATACCCAAACCTTCCCTGCACTCAAGCCAGAGAAGCAAACTCACTACCTGCTGAAGAGGCTCGTAAACTGGATTTTATACCTTTTTTTTTTTTTCCCCCCTCCAGGAAGTATTCTGTCAAAAATCCTTGAGGATGTGCATATATGTATTTTACTTTTCTACATTTCCAAATTTGGATGATGTGATATAGGTTTCAAACATTTCCCATCCATCAAATGCTTTGGGACACTACCCATGCAGCAGGTTTCAACCTTTTCT
Source organism: Tinamus guttatus (assembly GCF_000705375.1). Next base: position 134,319 of record NW_010583373.1, on the reverse strand, counting down.
CTGCCACTATCACACCCTTCTACACCTCCAAAACTTCAAAGGAAGCACCTCAAAAGTTTCACTTGTTCCTCTTCCTATAAAGCAGAGACTGACACAGTGTAAAGCACACAGGCTATGAGGCATTTTGCTTGAAGGAAAAAAGGGACAGGGAAAAATAAACATGAAAGAAAATATGCAGACAAATCCTGAACGTTTATCTTAAAAAATCCCACAGGACTTCCCCAAGCTTCTTTCAAGCACTTCTAAAGAACACCCAATGCCAAGGAAAACCCAGCATTCTCCCTAGTGGGAAGGCCAAATTCCAGACAACTTAATCACATCCTGCCTGCCTGGCCCCTCTCTGCACTTTCGGTAGGAAGGGGTATTCCTATGAACTTCCCGCCCAAGCGCGCCGGGGATGCATCCGTTCTGCAGCACGGAGGAGGTGGAAGGCGGTGGGCACCTCCGCCCACAGACGGTGGAAGCGAATGACAAAGGCAGCGTGCGGAGTGCTCGGAAACACCCCAGAGCACACGAGTGCTTCACAAGTGGCTGGTTCCTTCAGCAGTGGGAAACAAATCACAGAATCACAGAATGGTTGAGGTTGGAAGGGACCTCTAGAGATCTAGCCCAACCCCCCTGCTCCAGCAGGGACACCTGGAGCATGTGGCACAGGGTGGCATCCAGGTGGGTTTGGAAGATCTCCAGAGGAGACTCCACAGCCTCCCACCATGTGAATCCCCAAGTCTCGAGGGCAGCATGGTGCGCTGTCACAGAAGGACTAACGCAGGCTGGTCCGTGCCTTTCCATGAAAGCCTTGGTCCTCGAAGCTAAAAATCAGCACGCACGGGCCCTGCTTCTCCTTTAGAGAATGTAAAAGGATAAGGCTTTGCAGTGTGGTCGTACAGCATCAAGTTTTCTTTGCTGTCTATAGTGACTTCCAGTCTTCTCCAGCCCTCACTCACATCTAAGGGCACCGGTGCTCTTGAAGTCCCTTGCAACTCCTGATGACCAGTCCTGGAGCCTTCCTTCAAATCAAGCAATCCCTGCTGCTTTTCCCCACGTTCCTGTGCTGCACACACCCACAAAAGCCACATAAAAGCCCAGTCCAGCAGAGTGCACAGCGACGGAGGAGGATCCGCGCACTGGGCGCTCCCTGCCCCCGAGGTCCTGGACAGCACGACCACGTTCACCCCGTCTGGGAGGGAGAGGGGACTTGGCGCTGACGGGAGCAGAAATGAAGGCACGTTCAGCTCCTTACAAGCCAAACTGCTGCTTTAGGAGAGAAGGATGCCAGGCGGTGACCAGGCAGCGAAGAAAAATATTTAAAGAGAAACAAACAAAAAAACCCACAGCACCATTCTTTGATATCTATGGTGGGAGAGATAGGGGGAAAAGCTATAGAAAGGAAAGACCACAGGCATCTGCACATAGAAAGGAAGAGACCACAGACATTTGCTAGGCATCAGGTGCTCTCCCACGACTCCCCAGGTAGAAAAGGCGGCACGTGCAGCGCTCCCCAGGGCAGCCTCTCTTCCCTGCCTGCGCTCTCGGGTGCGTGGGGCTCGAGCCACCCCCTTGGTCCACCCCATCAGCGGCTTCCCACACCCAAACCAAACAGTACCGAAGCTACCAGGTATTTTCTGCTCTGTCACTAGAAGGTGGAAATTCAAAAGCAAACAGTTCTAAAACTCTTTGATTGTATTCACAGAAACTGTATAAATTGCTAAAAACTGTGCAAGCCACCTGAAATTCCCATTTTTGCTCTACAGAAAAATCTAGTTAATTTTACACTCTCCTTTTAGTAGTAGTAACCATTCTTTTAGATGGTCTTTTTTCTTTTTTTCCCCCCCATAAGCATTTTTCCCACTGGAGGGAGGGATGAGAGAGAAATCACATTTCTGCAAACACTGTTTTAAATAAAAAGTGAATTTGAAACCTTGCTAACACTTTTTTGGGCACTTAAAGCACAGGGTAATTTATCATGCTTGCTACTGCTGACATTTGCTAGAGTCAGATATTTGCCAGGGAAGATCTAGACCTGTTTGATCTCTTATCCATGCAAACGGTGCTAAGATATCCTGAAGTCCCTACCAGAGCCAGATTTCTGAAGCCACCTGACACGCTCGACAGGATATATTTCAAAATATATTTTTCCTCTAAAACCTCACATAGTTTAAGTTAAAAAATAGAAGAGAAAGAAAAAAAGAAAAAAGAAAATGCTCAGTAGGTGAGTTACTTACAAGATAAACTCTTCTTTCCAGAAGGGATTTGCAGCATTTTTGGCTACAGAGCTGGAAAACTTCTGCATAGGGTCATTCAACTGAAGTATACACACGAGGTTTGTGCTGCCTATAAGGGCAAGGCAAACAAATCAATATCCAGGTATTAATCTTCTATCACCAGTAGGCACATTTGTTCAAAAGAAAGTGAAGACCTTCATCCTTATGTACTGCCCATTTGAACAAACAACTGGAAACGCTTCCTCACCGACCCACAGAATAAATTTCTCCCTTCCATCCTTCTTGTGCTCCAGCTGCATTAATGACTGTGGTCAAGGCAGGATCAGCATTGGCCCGGGAACTGCTCAGCAGTGTGAAACAACATGACCCAGTTTATATTCTGGCATGAAGCAAACTGTTGTATGAAGGCATGAAAAGACCAAGAGGGCCAGAGACACAGACCAAATATCAAGCAAGTGATGGCAGCAGACAAAGTAAAGTTGTTCGGAATTTCTTAAACAACAACAACAAAAACAGAAAAAAGAAAGACCTTTTTTTAAAGTTTCTACTGGGCAAAATCACAGTGATTTCTTTGGAAATCACAGAAAGAGGTTGTTTTTGTGTGTTTTTTTTTGTTTTGTTTTAAGCAAGTGAACAATCATAGCAATCTTAATTAACAATGGCTTAAAGGACTGTAGCTTTTAAAAAATCAATAGCATTTTAGAGTGCTGGTGCAGAAATATCTGTACCCTGATCTCACGACTTGGTAGTCACTAACTGGCATATTGGAGATGTTACAGTTATTGCAAAGGAAAATAGTTTGCACAAAGTGTTAAATAAATAAATACAAAAAAAAGTTTCCTTTGTATGTTTTTTACATCATCAGAAATCATCATCAAGGCCCAGAGTTTCAAAACATTAAAGACTGCAGCAATATTCTCACCACCAACACTGCGTAAATCAAACACAAGCCACGCTGCCTCCTGCTTCCTGCAAGAATTTACGTTTCTATTTAACATCACCAACTCAAAATTGTTCTCTGCTGGTGCATCTGGGCCGGGATGAGCCCTTTCACAGGCACACGAGCAGCTTGAGCCCCACAAGGTTATTAGAGGAGACAAAGCGCTCCGTGCACGCAGCTTATTTGGGATCCAGCCCTGCAATAAGCAGTTTAGCTGCTTCCACAACGCACTGAGCCCCAGCTAATGCAGCAGGGGCAGTTTTCTGTGGGGCCAGCCATATGTCTGCACCCACCGGCAGCGTGAGGTGGCCGCTGCGGAGCCGCTCGCAGAGCCAGGCCTGCCGCCGCGCCGGAGCCCAAGGATTATTTAATGTATACGTGTATATAAGTGAGAGAAGGAATCCTGCCACAGGCTGCTCTCCGGCTGAGCTGCTGTGCCTGCACGGGAGCCACGAGCCCCGTAAGGCAGCCCCGGAGCGACCAACAAACCCCGCGGAGCGGCGCGGTCAGCCCCAGCGCTGCCCCACGGCAAGGCAGGGCCGGGAGAGGGGACGGCAGCGACAGGGAAAAGGCAGCGGGCCAAGCCCAGAGGCGAGCGCTGCCAGCTGAGCGGCATTCGCCATCGCGTTTAACACGAGTGATCAGCTAAACCCCAAAACGGCGCTCGATTTCTCACACCGAATTCCCACACAGTCACACTACAAAATGTGCGAGGGAACCAGCAAAATTCCCGCCGTCCCCTTTTAGAAGGACAAATGGTTATGTGGACAGTAGAATCCGGGCTGTCGTGGTAGATAACACTGTCCCCTCTTCCCCTCATTTTCAAGGAGGGAGCAGACCAGCTTCCCCTAGGAGGGATCCTTTACCATATATATTCCATAAAGATTAGGTTCCTTCCTAAAAAAAAATGGGGAAAGGTGGCAAACATGGGCAGTCAAAAATGATCAGCTCTTTTGAAAAGCTTAGCTTGCACTATGAAATTGTAGCATAATAATGAATCCTTAATGATTTTTTGCACTCTGCTGTTTTCAGCAGTTTTATTTTTACCTGACATTTCACTGCAAAGACTTCTAGAATTACTACAAAAATAACTTGTTTCCACAAAAAGGTCTGTAGAAAGTTTTAGAGAAATCCCTTCCAATCTGGATGAGCAAAGAAGCCTTATGCAACCATCTGGGGCAGAAAATTATTGTACCCAACTGAATGAAAAGGAATACTGCAAGTAGGATATATTTATCCCAAACTAATGCCTTCACCAACTTAATAGCCACAAACTGTCACCAAAAAAAAAAAAAAAAAGCAGTTATGGAGCTGTCAGCAATGCTCAGTCACAGGACCTCAAATGTGCATTTTATTGGACAAATCTGAAATATGCTTGCTCAGGCCTCCAGTGCTGATGTGGACATGCCTGTACTTGAAGAAACTTTAATACTTGTTAAGATGGGCTTGGAGCTTTCCCAAACCACCAGAGCAACCTCATTAGGCAGTGATGTCCCTTTTTGGCTTTATTCACCTTTTGTCAAGGTTCCCCCCACCTCAAAAAAGTACTTTATTAGGGAATAAAAAACAACAACAACAACACACAATGTTTAAAAAGAGTTTACATACAGGAGAAGAGTTTTAGACACAACAAGAAATTGCCAAAAAAAAGCAGCTGTAAATAAACCTCACTACTATTAGCTTAGTAGTGAGGAGGTCATCCCCATCAATCTTGGATGCACCCAAAGAGGTAACTTTAAGAAATTAAAAATCAACTCCAAAAAATATTTGACCTATTTTATACATGAGGTGCAATTTAATCTGTTCTTTTTTTTTTCAATAAAATTTCAGTTAAAAGATCATGATGTTTAAATGATCAAGTACCTAAAACACACAGAGTTTTGTACAAATAATGCTGAATCCATGTCTCAGAGTACAGCAGTTGCTTCCCGCTAGCTTTGGGACAAGTCTGAACTAGAACCTCCAAATGATTTCAGCATAAACAAATAAATAAAAAGCTGCCTGAAGATGAGCAGCGGCACATGGACTACGTTACCTGCAGCACTGTGATCAGTCAGGTTTGCCGTGACGTTCTTTACGAGGAGTTTCAGCTCGTGAGCCCTGGGAGGCTTTGGCGGACTAGTGCCCTGAGGGACAACGCTTGTGCTTTGTATGTTCTGTGAAAAGCAAGAAAAACCAGAGCGTTTGCACATGCAAACACCACATATTTTAACTTCTGACACATTAATACAGTAAAGTGACATCTGATGGGGTGCAACATCAACAAGTAGCCACACGGGAGCATCACAAAGCCTTCAGTGCCAAAGGCTATGTTATTTTAAACTATGTCTTCTAGTTGTTTCTGATCGCTGAATTGTTAAGTTTACTCATTTGTGGGTCATGAATACCTAATAAAAACAGCGACCAGAAAAAAAAATTATCAAAAGATTTAGGGAGGAATAAAACTTACCTGCACATCCTTTATATCTGTAGGCTTTGTACTCAACACTACAGATGCAGTAACTGAACTGAAGAGGTTCTTCAAAACATCTCTGAGCGTTTCAGATATTGCACATGTCCCTGTTGTCTGTCCCTAAGGAGAAACAAACATTCACACTTCTAAAATCTCAGAGGAATAAAAGGTAAATCAAAAGACTAATAGGGTACATCTAAACTACTCAAGTTATCCAAAATTAATGTTTTGAGAAAGAGAAGAGATCTCTGCTGCCAACAGCAAAACACATCAAAGTATCATGCCAGACATTAGGATAATCTTAGATCTTAAAGAAAACTGGGAAAAAAAAAAAAAAAAACAGAAGGTGCCCTGAGTGCTCATGAAGCAAAACCATTGCTGGCGTCCTGGCGCCCCTGCCTCCCCTTCCCCATTGCCCAGAAAAAGAGTTTCGTTATCAGGTTATGTCTTGGGATGTTGTTCTAAGCTTTTTGTGCTGCTTCACACACCGGGTCGGGTCAGCAGCGCCTCTTGGGTGACTTTAACTTGGCTAAGACATGCAGGGCATGGCAGTGCCCTGCTGCTACAAGGCACAAAAGCTGCCATTAAAATGGGGGAGCTCCGAGAACGCGGCTCGCGCTGCTCTGCGTTTAACAGCACCTGCTCGTGCGCTTCCCCACGGACACATCGCAGCACATCACGGTCCTTACTGGCACAGGGGGCTACCAGCCATTCCCTGGGAGGGGGAGAAGGCAATGAGCCACCCTTCCCCTCGCCTGAGCCTGAGGATGTCCCATTTCAGTGTCACACTATCGACAAGATCTGCTCTGCTTAAGGCCCAACTTGCTCAGCTGGAGACACTACGTCAGTCACACAAAGTGCAGTTTGATACTCTGGTGCCACGGGGAAGTCTGAAACAACCATGGCCGGGCAAAGCCATCCAACCCTGCCATGCATCCAGCTACCCTGGACATGTCCTCTGCTTAAGGACCTTGTGCCCTTGCACAGAGAGTTCTCAGCACCGGAGAGGCCACAAGGGATCATTTCAGAAGTCCCATTCACAATTCAAGTGTAGGAAAGCTATGTGGATTTGTTTTTGCACTTGTAAAGGTACGTCTGAAGCTTGCATAACAGGACAAACACATCTGTAGCAACAGCCCTTTCCCAATTAGCAAAGCATTATAGAAACATTTAGGATGTTTCACAAATATCCCAAGAATGCCGTGCAGAGAGCACTACCTGTTTCACTGCCTTCCTGTGTAATCACCCTTCGAGGACATGTAGCTGCTGTTCAAAACATGCAACAGTATCAGTTGATTCACAGACAGTAATTTTGCTTTGTTTATGCTATGCTCCCTGAAACCACTGCCAAGGGGGCAGCAGCACCCTGCTGCAACGGGCCGGTCATGGCCCACACGTGTGTTTTTCTTTAAAATATTAATGAAGTAAATAAGACTGAAGTCTCAGCTTCAATTTGTTTTTTTTTTTTATTTGTGATATGTAAACAGGCAGATATAGTGCTGTAAGCTTGCATAACTTGCAATAAGGTTATTGCCCTTCTGCCCAGATCTTACTTAAGTATTGCTTGATGAAGAAAGCTGTAAAATTCCAGCCAGCTCTAACTGCCGCCAAATTGGCCTGCCAGTTTTCACTTTGATAAAACAACAACAGTAGTAATTGAATTCCTGCTCATGGGCACTTGCTGATGTTTTCATAGTTATTTACGAAGCAATTTATTTAAGAGCTTCCTTTCAGTCAACCTGTTTTTTAGTCATTGTAAAGAAATGCTTGATCACCTCACTTCACTACAAGATAAGTCACAGTGGCTTAGTTGTCACCCCAAAACGTTTAAGGAGACACATTTCACGTTGAGCTTGACATGGACTAGGGCTATGCAGTCAGCTACTGTGGCTAGCATGCAGCAAAGCAGTTCACTGAGTAACGTCATGAAACGTAGGACCGAGCCCTGCAAGCCATCCCGGTGCACAAACGGTGCTCAGGTTGATCCAGCGTTTACCAATAGAAAAGACTCTTATTTTCTCCTTCTCTGAGTGATGATGGAACTAATGTGTAGATGGAAAACAGCACTTAAAGTTCTTTATTTGTACACAAAATGCTTCTTTCAAAAGAGCTAAAAACAAGGCACAAAAGCTGTCATTAAAGTTTAGAAGCTGAAGCAATTTCCAAGGTGGAAGTGGCTGACAGGTTCCAGCTTTGATTGCTTCCCCAAATGCTAATAGAAATTTCAAAGTGAAAATAGGTTCTTAATGGTTAAGAGCTTTAACAGATTTGTTTTAAAAAGCACAGGCCAAGCAGAGGGAGTGGTAACTGCTTTGTAACTCCAGCGTCAGGCATCTTTCAAAAAGCAGGTTTTAAAGTCCAGCCAAATCCATTGACTGCCGCAGAGTCACTTGTGTTTGTCACTAAGTACTTAATGATTGTTCAATATGTGGATAATCAACGTGCCAGTCCAATGCACAAAGGTCATTAATGTTGCTACACATGCCAGCAGGATCTACGTTAAAAACACACTTCAAAAGACCTGTCTTTAGTTATGAGTTGGACTTTTTTTGCATATAAAAACTATGGTAATAAATTACTGCAATACTAGGTCACTTGGTACGGATCTGCAGAAGCAGCTTGACAATGGAATAAAGCTAATTTTTAATGAGATCCTCGGTCAGAAAAGCAACCTCACAAAATAAAAGCAAGAGACAATGCTGCACCTGCTGTTGTAAGAAAGGCCCAACAGGCACCTTTCTCATGCCCTTCCCTGTCCCCCACAAATAAAAAGAATTATAAAGGGTGAAAGATAAAAAGTCGCAAATCATGAAGGAACTTTTTCAGGAGATTTGTAAATAAGCTCCCAGTGACTCAGTGCTTATATACTAAGGTGCAATTCAGAAAGCCTCAAGATACTTTTACCTACATCATTTATCTTTGCCTTAAAAATCTTGAGTTTTTCAGAGCTGTTCCTGAATGGGGGTTGCCAGATTCCAAGGCCGATTTATGCTAAGAAATGGGCAGATTCGTAATTACTTGGATGGGAATACCATTATAAATTTTTTTTAGAAGTGCTCTGAAAAAAAAAGTATTTGGGAACAGCCATTTTTCACAGCTTTAAACTTGCACAGAAAATATTTGCCAAGTCATTCATTTGTTACTGAAATGCTCCAGCAGTCTTGAGAGATGCCCGTAGACTTCAGAGATTCAGGGTTTTGCCTCATGAGCCTTGCCAAATTCCACCGACGCAGTTTAAGACACCAGTGCCAATTGGTAACTGCCCTACTCTCCTACCAAACAGCAGAAAGGAACAGGAGGCATTTTTCTCTTCAGTTGTCCAGCTTGGGCTGGCATCTTAGCCACTTTCCTTGCTAATCTGAAGCAATTCCTGGGGTTTGGCACTGAAGAGGCTGAGACACCGCTGAGGGTTCCCCAGAGCAGAGGGACAGGGTGGCAACGAGGGGCAGCAGCGCTTGCCTGAGGCCTCTCCAAACCTGGACCACATTTTGTGTTAAGACACGTTGTTACGACAATAAATAAAACTTATGGACTGACCTCCTGCACTGCTGGCTGGATTTCAAAATTGGTTTCAGAGGCGTTAATGAGGAACCACTCAACTTTGACATCTTCTCCCTTGTCCTTCACGTAGAGTTGAAGCTGTGGATATGTGAAAGAAGATATGGGAGGGTGCTCTTAGTATGGAGTTACCCCCCATTCTAAGGCTCAAAGCAAGAATTATATCAGTTTCTGAGTGAACAAATACCAAGGCGACAGCCTAAGAAGATTGAAGAATTAAGCTTTGCAAATATGTGCCAGTCAAAAAAGGGCTTTTTTTGTTCTATGCATCTAAGCAGTCTCCCCAAAGTGCTGTTTATCCAGCCTTCCGACGGAAGATGTTTACTTCATGAATTTATCACTTGCACTCGATGAATTTTATTATTATTTTTATTGTTATATATTTAATATTATTACATGTTTTACCTGAGTTACCAAGACTTTGTAGGCATTTTACAAACAAGTCATGAAACCGCCTTTCAGATCTTGTAGCTTTGCCATCGGATTAGACACAGCAACAACAAAAATAATAGATACCTATTAGAGACTAATAGATACCACTTTACCTGCAAGTGGAGTGGTGACAGTTTCACACTGTACGACTGCCTTTCTGCAGCAGTGGGTGAAGTATGTGAGACACTGACAAGGAATGTAACAGAGTCTCCCACAACTTTACAAGAAACCACCTAAAGGAAAGGTAAGGAGCAAGGAGACAAGAGAGGGGGAAAAAAATTTAGAGGTTAGAAGAACGTGTGGGCAGAGTAGGAAAGGAACTCAGGACTTTAAGCTACCAGAATTATGCTAAATTCTGTAGATGGAATATTTCCGGGCAATCCTCGCCATTTTTAGGACTGAGTGCATGGAAGGAGGTACATCACATTTTCACTTTTGGACATAGAATTTATAATATCCAGCAACTACAGTATTTTCCATAAATATAAATAAGTAAAAATAATATATAAATACAACTAAAAAGTTTTGAACTTCAAAAAAGATTAATTCCTCTTCCTCTCCCAATCTAAACTAAGCATCTTATCACAAGATACCTGGCTTTACCTGACATTAGTTTCTGAGCGAAAAAAAAATGAACTAAACAAGTCTCCTTTTGGTGGTATCTCACCGTCAGAAAACTTTGCCAGAACGCAGCAGCGGCGGCGGCTGCTGCAGAGGAGGATTCGGGTCAGTAACTCCAATTCCCAGCTGGTGCGGAGGGACAGGAGCCTTTTAAAGGCTATTCAAGTTTTTGATTAAGCCAGGAAAGGCACAGACATTCAGTACGGAAGGTAATGTTTGAGACAAGCGTGAATGCCAGGTGACTGCAATATCCTTGTTTACGTAAACTCCGGCACTTTTACAAGCACCAATTTAGGTTGTTATCGCACCAAGTTTACAAACACAGAATCGTTTCTCCCTCTGCAAACCAACTTAGGCTCCAGAAGCACCGTTTGAAATTCAAAGCAAGCTACAGAAAACATCGTGCAGCACACGAGAGCCCCAGACAGTGAGGAAAGAACGCTCTGCAAGATTCATTTGAGGGAAGCTCTGTACACTTGCTATAAAATTACATTTGTGTGCTTTACTGCCTCACTTATGGGCACTGAAATTAAAGTTGAAAGCTTTAAAATGAATCACATACCTTCCGGAAGATCCTTAGCAGTCTCTTTAAATATACTTAATCTCCCTGGGCTCTCTAAGAAGCACCAGAACATTATCAGGAGCTTCGGAGCATATCCATTAAGGTAGAGACTTAATTACAGAGGAGCAGCAAAGAGAGGTGGGGGGCAGGAACCAAACAAAAATCCCAACCACAACCCCAGGCAGCAAGATTTACCTTTCAGGATTACGGCTCTGGCCAAGAATAGTTTGGAAGTGGAAAAATCCATTTCGCTCATTACTCCCCTTTCCCAAAATCAAATTCCTTCAAAATTATATTCCTTACTGCCATACAATCAGCATGAACTGTTATGCTCCACTATTGGAACATAACAGAAATGAATTTTAAGCATGTTTTTATTATCTAACAAGACCAAAGAGCTAACTTGCTGCTTATTTTATTTCTAACTGAGCTGAAACACAGAATTACTCCTTTTATTCACCATGAGGGCGGATTCTTGTGGCTCTTCTTTGAACACTTCTAAAAACTACACCCCTCTTTGGAGCGCAGGGGAGGAAAAAGGACAGTTAAAAAGCAAAAAAATTGCTGACACTTGCATGTCCTAAATGCAGTGGTCTGCCATCCGTGCACAACTGATCCACATGTGCATAGGGAGCTCAGTGCATTCAGAACAAGTTGGACTGGCTGCACATTTGATGTAGAGACATTCCTTTGGAATTTCTGGATGTCAGAGAGCCAAAGGTGCCAGCATTCAATTGACTATTATTTAAAAAAAAAAAAAAAAAAAGTATGGCAAGAGGGATGGTAAATGTGTTCATGTGCTCCTTTATTCTTAGACCTCACTTTTAGGTAAAAAAAAAAAAAAAAAAAAAAAAAAAAAAAAAAAAACAGAACCAGCCACTTCAGTCAGTAGAACTTTTATTCTTCTCTACCTTGTCAAGAGATCAAAACCATTAACTGGTATTTTTACCATTAGCCTAGGAACATAAACCAGCAGGGTTAAGTTTTAATCTCCTTGACTTATTCCTCTTCCAAAGTCATCTAGATAAGTCCACTTCCCTCTTCCTCCACTTTAAATAAAATAGTTGTGGTCGTTAGGCACAGAGGTCTGTTGATTTTGAACTCAGCCAGAAAAAGGAACTGCTTCCATGTTTGCTGGTAGAAAATAATAAGTTTTCTATCAGGTGACATTCCTTCATTCTGGGAGCAGCATGATGATTCATGAAATAGAAATAACGAGAAAAGTGGAGTCCTGGGCTAAAATTAGATGAGAAAGTGCCTCTGCTTTCATCCAAGACAGTGCTACAAGTGGTGGGAAGCTGATTAAAAAGAGAGACCACAACTACCACTTCCCTTTCTAAGTGACATTCCTTTAGAACTAGAGCAGATAATTTTGACAGACCAGGGAGACATAAACAGGCCATTTGCACCAGAACATTAACACGAAATAAAATACTGAAGTTTCCTGTGCTGTGCTCCCCTTCCCCCCGTCCCCATCCAACCTGCTTCCTCGTATTCTTTTTCCCTGTACAGATAAAGAGCAGTGACCAGCAAAACGCACTTCAGTCAACTCCTGGGACTTAGGCTGAAGTTGTGGCCAGAGCTTTAGAGACAAAATGTGTTTGTCAGCAGGAGAGTGGAGAGTCTGGCAGACAAACACCCTTCTCTGACGGAGAGAAGAGAGGAAGCATATATGTCCATAATAAAACGGCAGCATCTGAGTCAATAGGTGCTCTTCGGTCTCGTTTATCCTCCTCATTTCTTTCTCTAACACCTCTCCATCCCAAGTTATTGACCCCACTGATCCCAAGACTTTCCCCCTTAGTGACTGACACTTCCATGTGTCAGCTGCCAACCTTCCCCATGATCCACATGCTCCGGGCACTTTCTCGTGCCTGGCTACGTGCTCAGCACCCTCCAACCTGCCCCCTCACTCGCCTCTGCCTTCCGACCACCATCCCTGACCGCACCGGCCCCAAACTTGGGCAAAACCCCTTGGATTGGGCTCTCTTCTGTACTCGTCTGACACTGGGATCCTGCCCTACTGAGGGGCACGTGCGCCAGCACTTCTGCACATCTCGCCTTCATGCATCTAGAATTGTTAGTGCAATTATCCCCTTCTGTACTCGTCTGACACTGGGATCCCGCCCTACTGAGGGGCAGGTGCGCCAGCACTTCTGCACATCTCACCTTCATGCATGTTAGTGCAATTATCCTGAAAAAATAAGTTTCAGATAAACAACTAGGCAGGCTAACAAGATTGAAAAAGGATTTTAGCTGAAATAATGAAGAAATATGATACTTCTTTAAGACACCAAAGTGTCTAGGTGCCTGTACCAACAGCCAAGTCTTTTTCCCCCCTCACTCCTGTGTTGTCCTCTCCCTGCATCCCTGCACTTCTTCCTTCCCTGTTCCTCTGAACCGGACTGTAGGATTTCTATTTTTTCCCCCCTCCCTGGAGAGGAAATAGATTCTCTCCAATGTGAAGCAAATGGACATGATTTAAGCAGGAAATTTTTATAGTCCTATAGAGAAAGTTCTTCACCTCTCCCAAAACCAGGATTGCACCAAAGTGCATGTGTAAAACTCACAGCACTGCAGGCCTTGATTGCCTTCTTTCTGCAAAGGAATTAATTTTACAGCACGTGGCAGTTATTTCCAGACGGAGTAGTTTACTCAAGATCCAGGAATACGTATCAATAAAAGCAATAAAAACCTTTTAAAAGTTTGCACAAGAAAACAAGTGCATCACGGGGCAGCTAGAAAATGACAGCTGTCATGAACTCAGCTGCAGGCACCAGTGTGCAGCCAGGTTTGGGAGGCCCTCAATTTCCAATTCAAGCAGAGCAAACAAACAAATGCAGCACCTACCACAGGCACTGCTAGGGGCAGACTTTTAGAAGCCTGTAAGAAAGCAAGTTTGTGGGTGAATAAAGTGAGACAACCTCAGAGCCAATTTTCCAAAATGATGACAAGCAAAGGGTGAAGGCAGGGCGAGTGATGGAATGAGTGCACGAAGAAACATCCACGTAAGCAGCAGAGGCAAAACAAACACTGAGAGAACGGCGAATTTTTCTATTCCTCCGAGACTAACAAACACGCAAACTCAAGCCAGGGGAGGAAAGAGAGGCAGGGACGGAAGAAAAGAAAAGAAGGAAAGGAGAGAAAAATACCCCCTCAAAACCAAATAAAAAATAACAAAAAAAAAAGAAAAAGAGAAAGAAACAAAAAAAGGCAAAACAGAAGCAAAAAGGGAAAAAAAAGGCAAAAAAGAAGCAACAAAATTTTAAAAAAGCAACCAGAAGGTACAGGGAAACAAGACAGGAAGAAATTTTTAACCAACCTATCAAGTCAAGTGGGCACCAAACAGTAGGATAACAAGAAACAGTGCCGACACCTTAAAGGAGGAAAAATAACTAGCAGAAGTTTGGCCTGTTGGCTTGGCCTCACAAACACTCCAGCGTTTACAACCAATTTGGGAGCCAGGGTTGCTGTAGACAGAGACAGACAGAAGACCACGAAATGCAGGCGAGATCTGTCAGTCTGTGGCGCTGCAGCCGGGGGGGAGGCTCGCCGGCCACGGGCCGCCCACGGCACCCACATGTCACCCAGCGCCCTGGGAGGCCGCGGGGTGGCCGGCGCAGCAGGGCGCTAGGCAGGGTACCCGGCAGCACCAAAACCAGCACCATCTCTGCTCAGGCAAACCAGACCCAACCCTGACGTTGGCCTTGGATGAGACGCCTGGTTCTCAAATAGGTCATTATGTTGCTGTGTCTGTTTTAGCAAGTCTTCCTGTAGGTTACCCTATGGGATAATTAACTTAGATCCATTCACATTTTAAGGTGAACCTGGATGTGTCAAAGGGAAAGGAAAGCTTGTCAACAGACTCCATTACCCAGCTTTGCTCAGAAGCCCTCAGTATAAACCTACTGAAGTCTGATGCTAAGGAGAGAAAGCTGGGAAGCAGCAACGCAGAAGAAAGTTAGGGCACCACACAGAAATGCTGAAAAAACCTTGAAGACTAGAAGAAATGCAATTCATAGTGCACAGCACATGTGCATGAGAATCAACAAATACTACTATAGGGGGGCACTTATTGCTAGGAGAACAAAATGGGATAAAGCCCTGGATGCGTTAAGTCCATCACAGTACGATGTAGACACAAAAGAGGTAAACCAGAATTTTAAAACACATGAAGAAAATGCTTTTAGAGAAACAAACAAACAGCAACAACATCAACAACAACAAATGAATAGCAGCAACAAAAAACAGTAATTTCAAAGCATGATGAGAGCTGTCTTAAACTTGGACATCCAGTTCAAGAAAAATGAATTTAACTGAAACAAGTGTGGAGATGAATGAGCAAAAGCTATTTGTAAGGCAAGTGCACGCCATAAAAGCAAACTTAAGGAACACCAAGCTAAACAGAAAAGCTGAAAGGAAATATAATTCCTTCACAATGTATTTATTGACAGCAAGCACCAGGGAAGAAAAGCAAACACATTAGGGATAAAGGATTAGTTAGTTATTAGTACAGAGAAGAGAACGAAAAAAAAAGTGAAGAAATAAAACAGAGCTGTGTGGTCTTTGACTCCATTTAGGCTTGAAAAGACAGTCATTAGCACAGCAAAGTGCAGGGGCAGCTTTTCAAGCAGAGCAGGGAGTTAAAGGACAATAGGAGCTGCACGTGATGGTCAGGAAGCTTCACTCAAAAAAATGCCTGTGATGACACGGCTCAAAAATAAACAGAAATGATCACATGTACAAATGATCACATTTATCCCAGTTAGCACTGCACTGTTTGAGGCGAGAGCCATCTTTCCCACAGCTCAAATAGCCTTTGCTTCACAAGGTCTTCATCTGCTTCAAAGTGAGTCGAACTGGAAGGCCCAGCTTCCCAGCGCAGCACTGCCACGGGCTGCCAGTTCACAGCAGGGCGACTGGAAATGAAGCAACGAAGATTAAGCTGCAATAGCCACGTGGTTGAAGACAACCTTCTCAGGCAGGCTGCACCGCCCGTCGGAAGAGAGTAGCTCTCACAAGCCTACAAAATAGTTGTCTTCTCTCTCCACTGGTTCCCCTAGCAAGATTCATAATTGACCTGACGCTTTGGTATTTGCTATCCCTACCATGACACAACACTGGGATTCTTTGTATGGCAACTTATTATAACTCATGGAGGGGATGCCGAACTGCAGGTACTCTTCTTGGAGGTTTTTTTCCTCTTTTCTGGAAGCCTGAAGCAGGAAAAAGAGGGAGACCTCTGCTGCAGAAGTTTGACAGAAGTTTGCTCTGTCCAAACCTTTCTGCGCCAAGATCTAGACAAGAGAGTCAGCTTTCTGCTGCACATGTTTTTCCTGCCAAGTTCAAAGCCTCTAGAAATAGATTACAGTAATGGAAGGATTGGCAGAACTGGCCAAGAATACTGCCAAATGCTTACTTTACTAAAGTAAACCAACCAACAACATGCCGTGAAAAAAGGCCACTTGATGCTATACATCTAGGCTGTGGCACAAACCGGTTACACACGTGGAGTAAAGGCTGTAACGCAGCGAGAGGCGCCGCCAAACGCAGCGCGGGGCGGCCGTCTCCGCAGAGTGCCTCAACTCCTGTCCCTGTGGCGGGCGCCCAGCTGCCACCAAGGAAGGTCCCCAGCGCCTGGGACCTGCGGGACGCACCAGCCTCACACCCTTAGGTGTCCTCATGGAAAGGGCAGCACACAGGCGCCCGGGGCCGGCGCGCGTCCTCGCCGCGGACCATCCACCATAGGGCCCTATCACAGCCAGGCTGCTGATCCCGCGTCGTTCCCAGGGAAGGAGATCAAGGCCGGCACCGCGCGGCTCCTCACCCGGCTCTGCCCCGCGGCCGAGGCTCCCACAGCAACAGGCAGCCCGCGTGCGCTGCGCTGTCCCCGCTGCATGTTTACTGCTGCTGGGGCCTCCCACCCTCAGTCCTGTTTCCTTCTGCGCCCACAGCCCTCTGATGCAAGGCCTTGAAAACACATATTTGAAAGGACATGCAATAAAGCAAGCCCTGGCTCTGGTACAGGGGAGGCTCCCATGGCGCCCGTGGACTCCTGCCACACACATCACAACTATTGAACTGGTTGCAGGATTGGAGCGTGCGCCAGCTGATGCCCTGGGCAAGTGCAGAGCTCTGTGGCATGCTACAGCACTGATGAACGTGCAGCCCATGCTGCACTCAGAACCAGCAGCGCGTTCTGAACTCGCACCGTGAGTTCAAGTCTGTTCATGGTGCAGAGAGATTTCTATTTCACATAAAATTCACTAGTAATATTAAAAAGTTAAAAAGGGGCAAAAAAAATCTTTAGACCCTTGGTATTACCTGACAAATATGCCAAAGAAAATTAGTGAATGAAAGGAAAACTCCTGATGTGTTTAGAGAGGCGTCTATTTAAGGAGAGAGTGAAAGTAACTACAAGAGTGCCCTTCTAAGGTGGTTATATACTTAAATCCAAATAAATTACTCAGGTTGTACCTTAACTGATAGAGTTAGAACAACTCAGAGAATATTCTTCAGCAGCTGCGCACAAGATTATGGAAATGGTTCTGGGATAGTTCACAACAACCCAGCTGACATCAGCAAAACTCTCGTGATTCAACACATTTTTAAAATGTGCTTATATTGGTTTAACCACCTGTAAAACCACATTCGGCTGCTGGCCACAGCACAGCAGCCCCATTAGCAGGCCAGGGTGGCTCACCCATGGCCAGACAAGCACCAAAGGCTGCACAAGGGAGGCTGCAGGATCACAAACCCGCTGCTGCGGGAGAGCAGAACTGCTGCAGAGCACCCGGCCATCCAACTGGCTGCCACGGAGTGAGAAGCCACCTGGTCCCACGGGCCGAGCTGTCCCAGCCCAGCCGAGCCCCGCAGGGCCCCACAAGCACCAGCAAGCAGAACACCCGAGCTAGATTTAAGCAAGGCAAAAGTTAACTTAAGGACTGAACGCAGATGTTTCTGGTGATATAAAATGACTTAGGGAAACCCAGGTCTGCGGCATTATGCTGCAGCTCTGCTGCGCAGGAGGACCAAAAAGGCTTTAGCCTTGAGACACTGCTGCTTAATGGTACAGTCGAATCATCTCGCACGCAAGGACATTTGCGGCCGTACCCACTTTTCCACATTTCAGACAGCACACTGCAAGTCACAGAAGTGTTTTTGTGGCTGTCACTCGCTACCTTTTATTCATAGTGGTTCTTTCTTCATTTGTGGCTTCACACATAATACAAAACAATACTCTAAGACCCAGCAGTCCCGTCTCCTTCCAGCTCCCCTCACACTGACACCTCTTCCAGGAGCACTAGGTAACACCAACACCAACTCTAAGGTCCTCCCAACTCCACGATCTCCAGCAGGAGCTGCCAGAGAGAAAAAAAAAGAGAACAAGTGCACAAGCACCTTTACCTGCTGGCAGCCACTAGCTACAGGGCCACCCATTGGGGTGTGACTGGCAAGATGCGTATCAGGCAGATAAGCACACATAGTTTTCAAAAGAATCATAGCATAGCTGCTTAATATCTAAAACAGACAAGCAAACCTGAATAGCAAAGCAAATTAGGGAAAAAAAAAAAGTACCAGGTCAATTTGGTTCGGATGCCTACAGCCAAATGCCAGTTCAGATGTGAATGGTAGTTAGAGTAACTAGGATGAAAATGGAGAAAATGCTAATACGCATACATACATTTTTCCTTCTGATGTATCTCTATATCACTCTAAGAGCCATATTCTGCCTCATTTTAATATTACATGCATTAAGCAGAGAGAAAAACATTTCCCAGGATGTGCTAGGGTGTTTGTGTGGGAAGAGCTGGGACAGCCTCTTGCCACCAAACAATAGAGTCAGGTGGAACTTCACCCCAAAGACTTTGCACCTGTTCCAAGATCCCTTTCCATTCAGGAAATGGAAAGCTCTGCTTCTGATGAAGCAGAGCTTGTCATCAGCAAAGCAAACAGCAAGATGAAGGCAAAGACTCTTCACAGACCCACAGAAGTGTCCCTTTCCCCCTCTGTGAATTCCCCACCCTGTGCTTCAGCAACAGGATGGGGAACTATTAGATTGAGGACAGTGGTTGAGGAGGGAACCACTCACACCCAATGAGTGAGTTTCATTAAAAGCACATAAACAAACTTGACATAACCCTGTTTATTGATCATTTGGCAGAAGCCCTGTGGCATACTTTGTTCACGACTTACAGAACAAGTGAATAAATGCAAAGAGTTTACACGGGTTCACTAGAGAGCCAGCCTCTCACCAGCCTTGACAAGCTTAGGTCAAGCGTGCAGAAGTATCAGAAAACAAAACTCCCACTGACACTACTGAGTAAAGAAGTTATGCTTCCCACTTAAAAGTCAGCTGAGACAAAACATCATCAAAGTTTACCTTCTCTTGTGCTGATTTTACAACACTAACAACTTCTTTAACTGCTAGCTCAAGGGGTTCCAGTGGGTCATTGTCCTCAAATGTAAGCAACTGGGAATCCTAAGAAAGAAGAAGAAAAGAAAGAAGCATTACTTTATCAGGCGATGTAACTATCACTTGAAAATTAATTGTCAGTAAAGCTCCTGGAAGAACCAGAGACAGAACTGAAAATGTACGCAAGAATTTGTTTATATTAATTGTACTACACCTCACTGCATAATACAAGGCAGAGCCTAAAAGTCTATACTTAGGACATGACTAGAGGCCTAATCATAACTCATCTTCCACTGTAGCAAAATATCAAGGTATGCAGCACAGTGCAGCAGAGTGATGCTCAAAACCAGTGACAGAGATCAGTGATTCATCAGAGCACCATAATTTTTAAATACCATAATATTAAATAATATTTGAGAAAGAAAGAAAAAAAAAGTCATATGGCTCCAGTAGTCTCTGCCTAAACAAGGAGATCCCAAATATTTGTTTGCAGAGGCGAGGGGAAAAACCCTCGCCCTCAACTCCAGCCTCATGTAGAGGTGCAGATTTAATATGAAGTGGTGACAGCTATTGAGTATTCAGACACAAGGCAAGAGACAAATAGCTCACACTTCTTGTTTGCGGGCAGGCCCCGCTTTCGGGACTGCCCGCAAGCGCATTTCGCCGCGGGCCGCACAGGCGCTCACGGCCAGGCCGCTCCATCCCGTCCCAGCAGCGCGCAGGAGTCTCGCTGGCCGCGCAATGCTGACACTGCCGGAGCTGTGTGACGGGAACAGCGCCCGGCTGCGGTGCCAGGCAGCAGCGCCGGCCCCGAGCGGCCTCCAGCTGCTCCCCGGGGAGCAGGGAGGCCGTGTGCGGGGCGCTGTGCAGGGCCCTGGCTCCCCTCTGGGGACAGAGTGCTGCTGCGTGGTTCCAGCTGCTTCCAGCTTCTACTGGTGCCTGTTCCCAACTTGTCCTAGGTTGCTTTTCCTTTCCTTTTTTCATTTTTTTTTCTCCCCCTTCAACAAGCACAAAGCAAACTAGCGTTTCTTAGCACCACATATGCTTTTCTGAGCAGCGCGGTGAGATTTGAAAGGAGAGGCAAGGCGATTTTCTCACTTTTCCTTTTCACCACCCTGGTTTACTGCCTGGAAAGAGTTAAAATGTTGTTCTTATCTTTCGCGCACACACATACACTGGCTCTTCCTTCTCCTCCAACCTCCCCCCAAGATGGGCAAAGGAAGCCCTGGGAGGCAGCTGACGAAGGAAACAGTGCTCTCCTGGACCTGCGCCAACGGCCACGCACGAATTTGGAGCCTTGGGATACCCAGAGCTTCCCAGAGAGTTTAACCCCGGCTTTTTCCACTGACACAGCAGGGATTCAAATCCCTGAGAACAGGGAATTAGGTTTGTCCCGGCCTCACCTAACCTGCTGGCTCTGTCACTGCAAACACGCCACGTTACGGCCTCTGCGAACAGGGGCCAGGAAAGAGAGGGGCCAGCCGAGTTTGGGGCATTGCTGGCCAAGCCGGCCACAAAGCAAACCCGTAAGGAAGGAAAACCCCCGCCACCCCAGGCACGGCCCTCCAAGAGAACATCCACAGAGAGGCAGAGCTGGACAAGGAGGACACGGACGAAGCCCAGCCCTGGGAGTTATTTACACAACACCTCGTGGGGGTCCCGGTACTGGTGGTGACCTGAGCGAGACGCTCGGCTGCCCACCTCGGCCCCGCGCC
>NW_010583373.1:86577-112729 GCF_000705375.1 Tinamus guttatus | reverse complement strand
GGGACTGTCCTGGGGACCCTGCGGGCCCGCCTCCGGCAGGGGTGTTGGGTTCATCATTTTTATCGTTTTTCATCCTAAAATAAAAGGTCTCCCCTGAGTCACGTTACTGTTGCTCTTTGCAGGCTGAGGAACAACTCACAAGACGCTCAAGGAGACGTGCACGCGCTCAGCTGGTGGGTGCCTGTGGGCGCCATGGGAGGTGGTGGGCGACGCGGCCTGGCCTTTTCATAGGGAAACTCCTCTCATAGCCCGTTCCGTAGGGCCAGGACATGCCGGCCCCGTTGTGTCGCAGCCACGAAGCCCCGCAGATGCCCCACTGCCCTCACCGGCGAGCGAGACTCTGTGGGGCATCTCTGCACATCACGGGATAAAACTGGCAGCTCTGTGACCACACCAGCCTTTCCACGCGTCACAGGACTGGGGGGGCCCTGAGGAGGTTGACATGCATTTATTTTTCTTCCCACTTCACCACAGAGGACATGCCCAAGTTTCCCTTTCTTTTACAGGTACCTCAGCATCTCCCCCTTTTCTCTGACAGGGAAAATACAGTTCTGTGTTACGCTGGGCTCTGTGGCCTTCAGAATTACTAAGTGCTTTCTGCAAAGCGTGGGGAATTACCCTTGATCTGCAGAATGATAAAGGGGAGGAAATGGTCTTTATGGAGGTAAATAGAAGTTTCGTGATTATTTATTTTTGTGATGTTCACCTTTACTAAATTCCTGGGTGGTTTATAGAGTGCTGCCTTATCAGCCCATCACTATTTGTGTCCTCATCTGGGTTGTCCTGTTCTTTACCTGCAGGTTCTTTCTTGATGGTTTTCTTCCCCTGTGACACTTAGTAGCAAATGGGTCCCACTTGAATGTTTTGTCCAATCCAGGCACCCAAATAAGCAAGTAAGCCGCTGATGTTGATAGAGATATTTCACTTTCAGATTTCCATTTCAGGAAATCTCACGTTTTGTTCAGTGAGGAGCTCCTTCTTCCTGCCAGGATCTATGTAGGTGATGGTGGATACACCTACCTCACACTGAGGAGCAAGGCACCAAGATTTCCAGAGAGCCACAGCCAGAGCTGTATTGCCGAGTCAGCACAGAAATATACATAGATTAATTGACAAGAGTGAAAAACTACATTTAAATAGTAAGAATAACTTTCCAAAGGTTTATCGACTGTCTTGTTATTGTTACTTTTAAAATATAGCCAAAATATGTGTCAGTATGTACTTGATTACCTTCACGTGTCCCTGCAAACACAGGAGAGCCACCTCTCAAAGTTCAGGATCTTATCTGTCAAAGTATAGCTTGGACGATGTGGTTAGTAACAAAATAATTAGCTGTTCATAATTTTGTCTATTTTGAAGCTCGGAATTGTGATTCTCACTTCCTGCTAATCTGTACTATATATTGTACTTCTATTGAGCAACCTATGTATTTCCCAAATCACACCTTTCATTGTATTTAACAAGTAAGTACATCTCTCTACCGGATGGCTGCAGAGCAAATTTAAAAATTACAAACTGACTTTTATTGATACAGAGTAGATTTTAGATGGATTGTGAAGCCAAAACTTATGCATACATCATTCACTGCAGTTACATGTTTGCTCACATGCTCAATTTTGGTTCTTGGAAGTATTAATTTTGATAACAGTTTCACTTCCTGTATTGTAAAGGCAAGAAGAGAACTGCAGACCACTAGCTAACTGGTAGAGTTACCCTAGAAGCATGAGCAAAACCAATAAAATCTCACTTGTTAATGAGCACAGATGGATTCATCATATACCTGAGATTCAAGAATGCTCTTTTTTTTTTCTTTTTTGGAAGCAGTTGGAAACACAGCATAGGGACTGTGGGAATGGGATGTGCCTAATTTCTGTCCTGACTTAAGGTGGGACACAGCAGGGTACGCACTCAGACTTGGGAGCCAGAAAGTGACCTTAAGTCCCATAGAACTCATATAAAGCATGTAAAGGGACAGGATGGAATCATTTATTCTTTTATTATTTATATTTATTTAAATATTTATTATTTAATCATTTTCATTGTTAAAGTTGTATGCAGAACAAAAAGAAAGCCATAGGTTCAGTCACGGCAATGAAATGATCATTTACACAATTACAATGTGCAGAGATAAAATCAGACCAAACCTCTCCCACCAACTCTCTACCTCTGAGCCCCAAAGTATTTTGTTTCACACATTAAAGAAAGAGAAGGTCAAAAGAGGCCATCGGTGCAGCCTAATATGAAGTCTGAAACAAGTACCTTGTCAGGACAGCATAAATGTGCAAGAGGTGTTTATTTGGCCAAACTGTGCTTTAACTAGTCCAGGTTATTCCAGCATCCCATGTCTCTGTGTGAGATTATCCATGAAGTGGTTATAGAACCATGTCTTAATTAAGAGATTTTGCCTAAAAGTCATATTGAGTTGACAGCACTTCACACTTTTCACGGGGACAGCTCTGCCAGCAGGAACAGCTTGGCAATACTGTACTACAAACGTGGCCCTTGGGGAGTTACTTCTCTGCACAGGGGACATGTCCCACTCGCATGTGGCTCTTCAGCCTCTCTCCCACTTTCTCCTGCGGTGGTAGGTGACAGGCAGGTCCTTGTACCTGCTGATGTGGGCCCTTGGCAAATCAGCTCCGGGCACGTGGAGCAGCGGGAGGCAGGACCCAGCAGGACCCAGCACAGCAGGACCCTCCCGCTGCTGTGTTTGGTCCTGCCCTTCCTTATACCCTCCAGCTTGGATCCGTTTCTGTAGCTCCTTTCTGCTGGTGCACCTTTGCACATGAGCCACCTTGCCTCAGGTGACCCACTGTAGCAGCAACGCTGTCCCATGAGAGGACACTGATGGCAGGAGGGGCAGCTGGGAGCCCAAGAGGAGCCTTGCTGGTGGGAGCCCCAGAGGAGCCTCACTGGAAGACGGTCAGCAGCCTGACAGGGGAGGAGGCATCTCTAAACAAGCTTTGGTAACCAGGAGAGCTTTGAAAACACGGGGGCAATAGGCTAGAATAATTTCCCTCCCTCACGTCTTCAAGAGGACACCCTCTTCTCTTTGATAAAGGAATCTCGTTCTGTAAAAAAAGGCTCTGAGATGATAACATCACCAGACCTTCATTTTTGCTTCTCATGGACAATTTTCAAGTACCTCCATGGTCTTTATATTCATCCAAGTACCTATTTCACTTATTCACTTCAGGAATCTCTGATTATTTGATCAAATTATAACTATTTATTTTTCTCTTCAGGATCCCATGAACAAAGGCAAGTGAAAGCCATTTCATCTGGAATTGCTGATCATTACTTATACTCCACCTGGTAGAGCAAGGAGGAAAAAATATCTTTGAATGTATTATTTTTTCTGTTGTGATGATGTCAAAAGTATATTTAGTAGACTTCAGGAACGCACTGGGAGTTTTCAGAGATGCAATCATGCCAATCAGGCGCCTCTCATTTTCTTCGTGTTTTCACTAGCTGGAGCCGGTTATATTCCGTCCACCAGAGAGCGCCAGTAGAGCAAGAGGCCCGGAGGCCTCTGGCGAGGTCGGTGGTGCCGCATGGAGCGATGGCTGCGCTCCGACTGCTCAGCGATCCTGCGAGCTGCCGCCCCCAGCACCGGCACGCTCACGATGTGGTGGGTGAGACAAGTTAGATAAAATTCCTTGCTTTGGGGTTAGGTTAGGCTCAGAACTGGCATTGCGATCAAATGGTTACAGCTTTCCAGGGCCGAAGTAGATCTGATGAATCTCCCAACAAGGAACCCCTGGAGATTCCTGCCTCTCTCTCAGACTCTTGGGCTCCAATGCAGGAGATGCGGGTTCCCAGGGCTGTGTTCTTCGCAGATTGGGCAACGTTGTAGCAAATTCACAGCAAAAGCACGAAATAAAATAAAAGCTTACAGAAAATCTCGAAATCCAAGCCTCCATCTGGAAGCACAGCCCCGACTCAGCTGCCTGGTTAGGAAAAGCCAAGGGCACATGGCAGTTTTGTGTTGTGCGTGATCCCAGAGCACACCCCTGTGGGTGCTGCACTAGGAATATAACATCTCGAGTCTTGAGTGTGGGGGTATAAGAGCGCTCACAATACAACCATGCAACTCCCCCCAGGTATTTGAAGGAGAATGGCATGTGTTATGACACAGGCAAAAGGAAGAGGCTTTTAATTCTTCCAGCAAGAGGAGAGTCCATGCTGTGTTCACACTTGTCAACTGTACATTATGACAATAGTTGTTAAGTTACAACTAATCAGTTTGTATTTTTTTTTATATGACTGACTGCTGAAACCATTTGGATAAAATGGCATCTTCCTTGGCGTTTCCAATAGGAAGCCAATGACCACAAGGATCTGGAGATGAATCCATCTCTCCAGAAGGGCAGAAGACAAGTTGGTAGCACACGGTGGTTAATAAAGGAAGCACTAGAGTAGAAGACAGTTTTTAGACAAAAGTGTACTATAACATCCTTTTAATCTAATAGGGAATTCTCTCCAAACACAGCATTTGCCATATAACAGAGATTTTTAAAAATATAGGAAATTCATCTTCTGTTTGGTGCCTTCATGCTGGGCTATTCTGCTGGATGTGATGTTGCAGTCTTCTGATTCTCACTCTTCCTAGTGTCTGTACATAGCATTAGATGGCCATAACAGATTATAGGGTTATCTTCATAAAACTCGGGATCCATTTTTTTTTTTTTAAATATACATACACACATGTATATACATATAGGACTCGGGTCAAATTTATACTGAAACAAATATTCTGACCGCAAAGCAGCAAATCTAAGTTTCCTGCTTGTTGCAGCTAGATGTTCAGCTGATCAATGAGCGAAGAGGAGAAGAGGAGGCAGCAGCAAACAGCAGGCGCCTTGTTAAGCACCTTGCAGAGAGGAATTCCCCACCTTTGCGCTTATGGGTGGGAAAAGCCATTTCTGTTCTGCCAGACTCGGCACCACACAGGCTGCCCTGCAGAACAGGGCACATGCTCGAAGCCAAGGACTAGCCATCTGCAAAAGGAGCAAGGGGCTGCTGGTTGACAGATTTGCAGTTCTATAGATCCTTCTCAGGTGTCAGCAGCATCTCCTTTTAGGATCCACAGGTGTACGCAGCAGGATAGGGAAACTGCTACTATAACTCTAACTGTGTAGTTGCTACACCCAGTGAAGGATTCAGGGTATGGGGTTTCAAAGCTTGCTTACAAAAGGACCTAACTCTTCTCTAATGTAGTAGGGAAAAAAATATAAAACTATCCTTTGGGACGCCTTTCTTGCCTTAAACTTTTTTGCTAGACTTCATAGCATGGAGGAATGGATGTCAGGCACAAAAGGTTAAGACGTGCCAAGACTCCCAGAGACTCCTTGCTCTTTGTTAAGACCAGTAGTCACCACAAACGACACATTAAATCAGAGACTTTTTTTTTTTCTTTTTTCCTTGTTTTGGGAGGGCCCACAGTGAGCTCCCTTCTCCATCTCATTCTTTTTGCTGTTGCCATCCTCCTCTCTCCTACCTCTTCATTGTGCTTTGCTCCGCGGAGCCTGCAGAGCTCAGCACCGTTTCTTCCTCATGGCAGAAGCATCCATGGAGGCTGCTTAGCCCAGCAGATCACACCACCCCACGCTATGCATCCTTTCAACACATGTGCACTTCACTGAAGAGACGAGTATTACTGGATGGAGGCTCTGCCCCTCAATGTCAGCTTAACCTAGCGATGGCAACCGTGGCTCTAAGGCATCCAAGAACTGTAACCATCCTAGATCCTGGCCTTCCAAGAAGTTAGAAATCATTAAGGGATGGATCAAAGCTGTGGAGGTGACAAAAAGAGAATCGTTTTCAGGAGTCTTTCCTTTTCATGTAAGAAAGAAGGGAAATAAGACTGTGTATGTTAATTCATTGCAGTTAACAATTTGACATTTTCCATAGCCAGAGTATTTCAGTAATGGAAATAGAAAAATCACCCACACAGATCTAATAGTAAAAATTACCTTATTAGTGTTTGCTGATCAAAACAGTGATAACTGGAAACATCCTATGGATGGAAAAGTAAATAAAAGTTGCTGGATCAGTCTATGGAGCAATTGCCTTAGAAGTGGAAGGCTGGAAATAAAGCAAAGTATGACCATGAAATTAGGCACAACGCTTACAACATGAATGCCTCTTAACTTTTTATCACTTTGGTTTGCTTTTTAAGTTTTATGTCAATATAGATTGTACGATCTCTAGAGCAGGTATTTTGTGTACGTAAGCAGATGTTAGACTGCTCTGTAGCAGTATCAGAGTTGTTTCTTTTCACGGCAAAGGCAGAAGAGGGGGCCAAACCTGTGGAGTTCACCATTGTGTGGATGGGTCAGGGAGCTGCTCTTCCTCTCTCTCTCTAGCTTTTCCACAGCTCACTTTACTTCTAACATGGAGGGACTCTCCAAGGAGAGACGCCCTAGGAACCTGTCTCCCTTTTCAAAGGCCTTTAAGGAGCACGAAGGGCCCAAAGCCTCTCAACTTCGGGGTGTCCCATACTTTGGGGAGCCCTTGGTTCTGAGCAGTGCTCCAGCCCTACTGCTGCGTTTCGCCCCACTTGTTGCCCCCTTCACTCTACCCAGCCAGCGCACGTGTGCAGTGGCAAGCACCATGTTAAAAGACTGGATAATCATCAAACCTACGCTCTCAGCACACACCTTTCCCTCCTCCCTATGTCCTTCTTGGCTACGCAGTCACTAACCTTTATAAAGATGCTGTTGTGAGTGAAATTGGTCAACAGGATCAGAGAATACTGCTCCAAAGAAAGCTGGGGAAGGCCAGTAGATATTAATCCAAGAAGCTGAGGAAACAGGCCCAAGTTTTCAAAGGTAGGAATGAGTCTTCTTTGAGAGAGAAAGTTAGCAAACCCCGTTCCCAAAAGATACAGAGATCAATCTGTGTATCCTCGGAGCACGCACACCGCCTTCCCTGGCAGGGGCTGAAGCAGAGGGAGATACACGTGGCAAAACTGTTTTCAATGAGAGCACTGCACAAATCACATAACCAATCCTAACAGCGTATTTTCAAACATGTAGTTTAACCCGAGTTTAAATGAAAGAGGTACTCAGCTGCTGCAGCCTTGCTTCCAGAGTCTTGTTTTAATTGCTGATTGCAGGGAAGCAGAATTTGGTCAGTACTCAAGTCTTTTGAAGAATTTTTCTACATTTTTTTTCCTCCCCAATAAAAGGCTCAAAGGGGCACTTACTGAAACAAACAAAAAGCCAGTATTTTAGTAATGTAGGAACCCCCATTTACATACAACAAATAGATCAAAAGACGCTCTTTTGTAAACAAAATTCCCAGCCCCCAGACATCACTATGCACAATAACACCACGATCTGCCAAGAGATTCCAATACAAGACACCATCATTCAAAAGAAACAAAGTGTAAGTTTATTGGACGCCAACATTTCTTAGTCAAGATCTAAGTAAAGAAAACACACAGTAGAAAAAGTTGTACAAAGCAGCAATGGATTTACATTACATTAAAGAAAAAGTTATCCTAACCTATTAATCCTCAGCCCTAAAAAAAAAAAAAAAAAAAAAGTAAAAACCTATTCTTAATTAAAATTCAACACTGGTGTATTGAACCGATATACAATGACTACAAGGTATACAGGATTATAAAACCAGCTTCTTTTGTCTTACTCCTATAACTCTTCAAAATGACAAGTGATTTTGTATAGCAATTGGAAATTTCTACAGCAAATATACTGGACAGCTCCAGCTTCTAAAAACTTTAGGAAAGCATTCCCCTGTACCCGAGCACTGTAGATGATCCCATTTTCCTGCTTTTTAAAAAGGGACACTGTCAAGAATAAGCCTTAAAATTTATATTTGGTATGCATTTGTTTGTTTGTTTTTTCACACATATATTTTGCTTAAACATTCTGCTGCAAAAGTGGCAAGCAAGGGACAATGCTTGTGTCTTCAAAATGTAACGTATTGCTGAGAAATTGAAAAAAAAAAGTGGATTAAGTGCTTTATTTTGGAATAAAGGAAACACCAACATGACAAATAAACTTAACCCACAGAATTCACACAATTTTTTTAGAGATCCTTGAAACAATTGAGAATGCCCTTAACACGGCATTTTTATGCCCAACTTGCTCAAGTGTTTTGAGTCAACTGATCCTTTTAAGTTCTTTGATTTTTACTAGTATCAAGTATTGTTATACAGATAAGTACATTAACAGTATATAATTTTTCTCTTGATAGTGTCCCTTTATGTACAACAGTTATAGTACAGATTTGCACAAGTCATTTTAAATAAACAAGAATCAATGACATTAAAAAATACTATCAGGCTGTGTTCGGAAAAATAAAGAAAAAGGATTTTAACACTGATTCATTAACAGCAACATTAAAAAAAAAATCTAAGCTTGCTTTGATTTTCATCTGAATCTTCCGGTAGGAAAATGTAAACGATTTGATTGAACAGTATAGGCACATGCCACCTTACAGGCTCATGCCAGACATTTGCGCTGTCGCTGCCGAGGAGTTTGGCGGCCTCTGTCCTTATCCCAGGGGAGAAGCTTCCACTTTTACCACAGGAAGCTTAGAATAAAAACAGCGCACAGAGCTTCAGACCAAACCTGCATGCCCTGTTTCGGGTGGCTGTCCTGGAAAGGCTCCCCTGAATAGGAAATGCAGGAGCAGGGGTCTCGCAGCTCCGTGTTTTGGCTCACTGGATAAGGCTGCACCTCTGTTCTGAAATCCGCAAGAGAAACTCTAGTGTCGCCCACTGCTTCAGCACGTTACCTGCTCCGGCAACTGCCAGGGTGGTTTAGCCCCCCTTACAAATGCAAATAAAAAAAAAATCCAAGAAGTTCAGACAGTATTGCCACTAGTTCATGTCCTTTCTTTTTGTAAAACTGCAGAATTACACACTAGCTCTATATGCAGTTTTCATATAGAGGAAGATTCATTTTAACTTTTGGTTATACAAGTTAAAAAAAAAAAAGTATTTTTCTGCTATTGCTCACTGTCAATGGTTGGTCATGGTCCCAATTCAGCAAAAAAATTTTAGCAAATGTGGAAAAAAATAGTTATTAAGACTGATCTCAATGAACTTAAACACATGCCTACACACTTTGCCAAAGCCCTGCCTGAAGGGAAAGAAACAAATCAAAAAAATAATAAAAAATTAATTCCAGGCTCAATCTTGCTGCTCTTAAATGTGATGGAAGTTTTCGCTGTACTTACAAAGAAGCAAGATTGTTCTGAGATTCAAACGATAGATTATAAAACTAATTAAAAATGAAAGAATAAAATATTCTAATCTATATATTAAATCATCTGCACATTACTGTCACTAATTTTAAGAAATAAAAGCAACCTTTTATATTTACGATCTCTAACATTGTTTCACTTTAGTACAAAGCTGCAAAATTAAACAAAATATTATGAAGATGGGTTTTGTATCTATAGATTTGCCTTTTATTCTGCCTGTGGCCAAACCAGACATTCTTTAGAAGACCTTTATTTATAAACAAGTAACTAGCATTTTCTGCCATAATTTAACTTTTTAAACATATATTAAAGTTATATAAGTGGAAGCATATTT
This sequence comes from Tinamus guttatus, assembly GCF_000705375.1. The sequence continues at coordinate 103,158 of NW_010583373.1, read as the reverse complement.
ATTCCATATCCTCCAAAATAAACACTTCTATCAAGGGCTTTCAAAGATACTGTATAAAAGCTATTAGAAAACCAGAACTGCTATATAAACATCTCATATTTAAACTTTAGAGATCCTAAAGTCCTTTTCTGGACAACAGGAACTGAATTTAAAAAACACAGAACATGCTCAAAGTCAAAAACAATTACTTGAAAAGCAAATCTAAATAAAAACTTTGAAGGAAGCTATTTAGACCAAAAATATCTTTTGCATTTTTGTTGTTTTTTAAATAATACATTTTACACCAAGAAAAAGGTCAAAGTTTCTTCAAGATGTTGCGCAAACTTTTGGTTTTAAACGTATGGTATTTATCATTATATAGTAGAATTCCAATCAGAAGTTGGATGATCATATGATAATTGAACTCATTGTTATTTTCTTTTAGAAGGCGTACAGATTTTTAAAAGGCTAGATATAAACTTTTGAATTCCCACTTTGTATGGGAATAATTGGTGAAAACTTAGGCAGCATTTTAGAAAACCAACATGTTTTCTCATTTTGTACGCCCAGATTTCTTTTCTTCAGTATGTTTAAAGGATATTTATCATGGCTTTTTGATTTTATTAAACCAGGTTGAGTGCAACGACCATTTTTTGCTGACATTATTTCTTGTCTGTAGGAAATTTAGTCTTATGAGGTGGAATAAAAAAGCCAGCATCTAGAAATGTCACTTTTAAACAGCTACATAGGAATCCTGCTTTAACTGCAGCTTTACTTACAGAGCTTAACTGTTATTCTAACAATTAGCATAATTATATTCAGATATAATTTGCCTGGAATAGGACAAAACACATTACTACAAAGTACTTAGTAACAGTTTTAGATTTCTATCAACAATGAAACAGAAAAGACTTGAAACTAACATTGCAATTTTCTGGTAGCTGAAGAAAAGTCGGGTCCATTCTGAGCCATTTCTTTTAAACCTAACTTCCAGGGAAACTAATAAAAATGTCTGTTTAGAAAGAAAACGGTTGGGCTTTGACTGAGGAGAGCTGCCACTCCTGTGCAGAACTAACTAAGGGTGCCCTTTTTGGATTCTTAAGGGTTATGTTTAATTTTGCAAAGTCTTTGTATGCGTTTGCCTCTCCTTTACTTGTCTGGGAGTTTTGGATGGTGAAGGACTGTCCCGTTAGATCCAGACAGCTGAACCCCACTCCTGCTCCCAGGTACCCCGCTCCGGCTTCTCTCCATCCGCATGGACCGGGTTCTAACTGGGCAGGGTGCAGTGCAAGGCTCCCTGCCCCAGCCAAAGTTGGTCAGGACCACAAACACTGTTTGTATTTTTTTCTGCTCACTCGTGCCCATCGCCACTCCACGGAGATTAAATTCCAGTGGAAGAATGTTCCACTGTTCATTTACCACCTGCTTCTGGGGAAATCCTACTCACATTAATGTTCCAGTTGTGATTTGAGGTAAAATAATGGAGCCACATGAAATATCTGCAGTCCATTATTACCATGATTTTCAACAAATTAGAAAATTGCAACACAGTATCACAAATGATAAAAAGCAGCAGAAAAATATTCTATCCATTGTATTCATAAAATGCAGTGATTGTAGTGTGGTGTTTTTTCCTCTTTGAGCTGGATATGTATGCTTAATACAAATTTCAAATACATACTTCTTCATTTATACAGGTATCTATATAAATATTTACATTTTTAATTTTTGTTAAAACGTATCTTTGTACTCATGGCCAAGCTCACTACTGTGTATAGAAACACACCTTATATCTTCTATCCCTTAACAAGCTCTATTTTTTGAGCTCAATAGTTATACATTCCATTGTAGTTAGAATTACAAACAGTTGTACAAATAGCAGAAAAAAATTAGGAAATTTCTCTGACATCCATTCAATCTTAGTTCATATTTATAAAGAGTACCATTTGAATTATGATGGTTGTTTATACAATGACAGTAACTACTGAAATATCCGTAGTAAATTAGTCTTTGGGACATTATATAAAGCAATGTACCCGCCCTCCCCCATTTTTTTCTTAGAAACTTATAATTAAATGGTTGAAAGCAGGCTTGCTGCTACTTTTTATATAAAATATTTGTAATAATATTGCTGACCTTAGAATCTATTTTAGCTTGCACAAGTTCCGTATAACAACAAAAAAATTCCACGTTCCCTTAAAATATCAAACATTCATATCCAATAACGTCAGGATTACTCAAACTTGAGGTTTGTTTGTTATTGCTAAAGTTTTCTAAGACCTAAGTCAATACAGTAAGATACTCCATCCACTTTTTCCCTAACTTGAAGTGCTCAACAACTATTTATAGGGAGCCTGTGTGGTCTAAAAAAAAAAAAAAAGTTGGTTACAGTATTTCACCATTATCCACTCACAGTTAAAATCCAAATTGTTGTTGCTCTTTTGTCTAATATAGTTGTATATGTAATACACACACGCACACACCAACATCACAGGATGAAGATCCATGCATACAATCCAGATGTGATCATATTTCAGTGTTATTGAAATTAAAGTTACTCTGTTACCATTAGATCCCGGACCACAGTATTTTAAATTACTCGGGCTTCTATCTACTAACAAAGTTAGTTACCTTAATCTTCAAATCCAAGCAGCATCGCAAATTCCTATTTTTTCCACTGTTGTTGTTTTGATCCTCTTAAGATTTCTAGTTTATATGGCATACATCCGAGATCCTGAAAACAGCCCCCACTGAGCCACCTTTTTAACCTGTTAAAGCTATTTAATTGTGTGTCTGTTCATGGCTCCAAAGGCTGAAGGCCGTCTTGAAAGTCCTGTGGCAGAGTTTGCACATGTACTGTCTCTTGAAGGTGATGGCCGAGAGTGGCGGGGCATGATAGAAGAGCGTATCCGACTCCTGCGGGACAAACAATTTCTCAGTAGTAGCGGAGCTTTCGGACAAGCTTGTTGGACTATCGGGCTCCAAGGGCTGGATTTTGGGTAACGGCGGGGGCGGAGGCAAAGGGGGTGGTGATGGGGAACCGGCTGGGGGACACATCTCAGCTTCCTTATTCGTGGACTCCTCTGCAGCCTGTGACATGTGGGACTGGAAGTGACTCCACAGCCGGAAATTGGTTCGGAAGGCCTTGTTGCACACATGGCAAATGAAGGGCTTCACGGAGCATAAGAGCTCCTGGTGACGCTCTAGCTGTTTGTGCACAGTAAATATTTTGCCACACTTTTCGCAGGGCCACAAACCAGCATCTTTGTTCGAGACTACTTCTTTAGGTTCTCTACTGGCTTCGGTGACCTCCTCCTCCACCTCATCTGCAGGCTCTTCCTTGATTTGAATTTTAAACTGCTTGGAAACACTTAGGTCTTCAGGCAGGCATGAGGAATCTTCAGAATCAAAATTATTTTGTTCTGATGAATCACTGAATACACTGTCTTCTTTTGCAGCAGCAAAATTGTTTACTTTACTGGTTTCTGACTGAGGAGGCAATCTTGATGAACTAGTTATTTCCCCGTTGTGATCCAGTATGGGTAAAGAAAAGTTCTCCGGGGGAGCCATTGTGTTTTGATTGTGAACTTCAACTTGATGACGCCAAATACTAAAGGATGACTTAAAGGTGCGCATACACTCAAGACATGTAAGCTTCTTATACTCACACTTGCTTTCATGTTCATGCTTCAGCTCTGGAGAAGAAAATCTAAGGCTGCAGTAAGGACAGACCGTAGCATTTCTACAGAGCCGCTCATGATTACCCTGCTCAATAAGTGAAGAGAGCTTCGCGTTACAGAGACGGCACTGATAAACCTCTTTGTTTTCTACTGGATTTTCAATATGAATATGGTCTTTCTGCTTAGGAACCTTGTTTCCTCCAATTGGCTTTTCCCCTGGATGCATTTTTATGTGCTGTTTGAACTGTGAGAGGAAACGATAAGTCTTCCCACAGTAGGTGCAAATATAGGCTCCTCTGGCTCTTGATCGCAAATTCCTCTTGATGACTTGTTGGGCTTGTGAAGCAGACTGTCCCTGAAAGCCCTGCTTGCCACGTCTTAGTTTAACTATGAGAGCTTTCTTTATTTCTCTCTCTCTCACTATATCAATGAGTTTTCTTTGGAATTTTTCATCCAAAACAGCATGGGAACTGGAAGCTGGTGAGGGATTCTTCACAATTCCATGTTGCGTCTGGCAGTGTGTCCACACTTTGAAGTTTGTGTGAAACCTCTTGTGGCAGATATCACAAGCGTAGGGCTTCTCTGGATTATGATACATGTTAACGTGGCGATGAAGACCTGCTGTTGATCTAAAAATCTTAAGGCAGTGCTTGCATTTAAATTTTTTGTTCGGTCTTGCTTCTTCCATCTCGCTGTATTCATCTTTGCTGACATCAGAGTCAGGAAAATCGGCATCAAGGTGTGTAGGGCTTGAGCCTTCCTCAAAGTTATCTTCCGACCCAGGAGAACCCTGCTCGTTCACTTTCAGTTTTTTAAACGGTAGTCTTCTATCAGCTTGAAATCTCCTTTTAGCTGGAAGTCTCATTGGTTCCCTATGATCATCCTCAGTTTTAAAAGCAAAATCTTTATTTGTAGATGTTGAAGCATCTCCCACTGTAACTCTTATTATTTCAGAGGGATCCGAGAGCGGACTGCTAGGTTCAGTTTTTATTCGCACCTCTGTGAGAGGTGAAGCAACCTCCCTATCTGTTGACTGAGAGGCACTGAAGGACCTAAGGCGATGTGGGTGTATTACCTGCGGTTTCTCATCTAAGACTAACTTTTCTGATGACTCTTTCAAGGATGCCTTTTGAGATATAACATTAAATGTCTTCCCTTGGGAATCGTTAGACCCTGCTGAGGAGGATACCTGTGAAGGTTTTAGGTCAACAGAAGGTGAATAAATAGGAACCTGACTGTCCATGGACAATGATCTTCGAAGGAGACTTTTTACAAGTGGCCCACTCCTGTCAATACTTTGGTTCTCTGGACCAGATCCACTTGATGGGATTACTAGTCCTAATTTTGAGTAGTATAGCAAGTTCCTTTCTTCTCCTTGACCATTTCCTCCTTTTCCGGACTCTTGCAACAAAAATGTAGATTCTGATGAGCCATGCAAAGACAACACTGGTGGACGTGGTCTCTTTAATGACATCTCTGTAGCTTTTCCTCTTAAAAGCTGGTTACTGCCTCCTGGCTCATCACTTGCAACTTCCTTCTCTGCTAAAGGCTTTTGAGGCAAAACGGTATTTCTTTTCAGTAAACCACCTCTGCTCTGATCCTCTACAGTTCCAGAAGTTTCGTGAAGCTTGGTATAGCTCACAGGGGTTTCTTTCAGCCATCTTCTTTCTGTCAGCGATAAGCTGTGGAGTGATTCAGTTGGTTTCGTAACCTGTGGTCTACTGTTAGTTTTGACAGCAACTGAAGGTGAAGGTTTAGAAGTATGGCTTAAATCATGCTGTGTTGAATTTGCACTTTTCCCTTGTGCTTCATTTCTGTTCTGACAAACAATGACACTTCTCTTCTGAGAACTACCTTCATCTTCGTCCTGATACAATATTTTCTTAATGGGGCAAGCTGGAAAAGGAGCTTGAGGACTCTTAGAAACAATGTTTGTGAGAAAGGATATTCCAAGACTGTAGCCCAGTTCCTGCACAGCCGCGAGACTGCCTTTCTCAATGAACAGGGATGAGGAGTAAATGTAGTTTAGCACATTATCAAAAGCATCCGGTTCACAAAAGTCAAGTTGAAACACAGACTGAGACTCATTCTCCTTATTTGTGAACAGTGTCTGGAAGTATTCACTGCTGGCAGCCAGAACATTCTTATGAGCTCGAAACTTCTGATCTCCTACTATAAGGACAACATCGCAGAGCTGTCCTTTGAGCCGCTCCTCGTTCAGCGCACTCAGCAGTGAGATGGCATGTGCTGGATTGATGTAATGCAGGAGCCCCTCCATGACTCTGATGTTTCTGAAAAAGCACAAAGAAGGTTTTAGGTTGTTTGTTTTATGTAAATGCCTGATAAATATAAGGTAAACACTAGATAAACATTAGGTAAACCCTAATCCCTCTGTACTTGATAAACAGGCTAAACACCCTCAACACCGCTGAAGAAAGTGGTTAAGCTTTGAGAAAAGAAGTGGGAATTAATACAATATTGTTAGCTCCAGCAGACGTACAGGCATGAAAAGCAGCACCCTATGGTTCTGTTTTGCAGTATGTCTCAAATAGCGGATGTCAAACCACAGTTGTTATTATACCTAATTAGTGCTCGTAAGGTGGGCAGAGGGCAGCTCTTCCTGTAATATATGCACACTTCTCCACACAAGGGAATATGGTGTAATCATTTCACATTTTACCATCTTTTTCTCAGCATTACCTCAATGAAGATACTTCTTGACAATTACATTGGTAAACTCCAGAATCAGGTATCTGAAGCTGAGTTATGTCAAGCTACTTTTGAGGCTAAGCAACCCTGACAGTCTCCTGCTGACGAAACAAATTAGAGAGCTTTTCTTGTCATTTTTAATAGGATGATGGAAAGGATATTAATATTGGGGGAGGGAGAAAGAATAAGGATTAAATGACTTAATCTAAATTAAGTCATCATGTTTGCCTATATTTAATGAGTGCTTTTAATACATACTTTTAGCTATGAAATATGTGTCACTTTTTATATTTCAACTGACAGGATCTAGTTTCTTGGAATTTTTCTGATTTTGATCAAAGTATCCCAGAACTGTTTTGCTCTAGCTTAAAAAAAAACAGTGAACTGAACTCCCCATCCTAGTCATTAGCAAAGAGCACTTTATGCCCACAACTCACTCTGGGAACAGTTACTCCTGGGTGCAGCCAAGATTATAATAAGCACAGATTAAACTGCAGTGCTGGAATCCCATGTCCCACATGCTTCAAAACACACAACTCTGCACTGCAGGATGCCTCAATAACTCAGACTGCTGTGATTAAATATTAAGAAAGGAGAAAGTCAGGTTTCAAGTTAATTTAAATAAATAAATCAATTTCAATTTATACAACAGAAGTTGTCTGTGTACACACACTAGAAATCAGTAGTACCCAATTTCATTATCAAGGACACTTTTATAATTCTGTTTTAGTTAACTCATAAGTTAGGATTCATAAGTAAGAAATTTACCCTACTTTTCGCTATGATAGTAGTTAAAACAAATCAATGACTTGTTTTTTAAAAGCAATCTCCTTTCTATAGCTGATTTTACAACTTACAAGCAAATCTAAAATGTTTAACAAAATAAAATACTAAGAAGTCATAACTCTGCAATTAATAAACAGGGATGGGAAAATATTACAACTAAGAGGTCTGAGCGATCAGTGATCAATGCCTACGTTGCTATTACCGAGAACCTGATTGAAAGGGTGTTGCCTACAGTGTCTCAGTGCACTGCTCACTCACAGCACTGGGCTACCAGTTCCACAGCTAAACACACTGAATGAGTTAATGCGTCATGGCAAGAGCAGGAGCTCACCCTTTCTTCAGCAGAACTGTCTCTTAACAGGAGTGTTTCATAAAACATACCCTTAAATCAGATGGTTGCAGCATGTATTTCCTCACATCTCCAAAGAGGGGCAGAATATTCAAGCATGTATTAATTTTGAGAAACAAATCTGTCTGCCCAGAGAGCAGGTTACCCACCTCTTTTGTGGACCCATGGGCATAGGTGTGGGCCAAACCGACCCAATCTACTCCAGGGCACTGAATACCCACTAACACTCAGCATGTATCAGAGCACATGTGCCAGGAACGCAGCTTTTCTTCAGCTTTGTGTGAGAAGCACTGAGTTTGCCTACTCAGATTCATCTGTGATGCAAGTTACAGCCTGTTATATGCAGATCAGCCAGGCACCTACGAAGGGAATTTGACCTAAAAACATTTTTGTAGAGATACCCAGTTGCTGCAGAACCTTCAAGGACAGACCAGCTATGGGGAATATTAGTTAACTATTTTGAGATATTTTCAAATTGTTCATTTTGATCTGCTTCACTCAAGCCATCTGAATTCTTCCTGTCTTGAATGGGAAAGTATTCTGGCCTGTCTTATCAGAACACACCTTCAGAGATTGGAAGAACTTCTACCATTTCTGGTGCGCTCACTTTAACCTGGGCAGAGGAGGAAACAGGACACCTCCTCCCCCCACCAAAAAAAAGTAACTTGAAATTTTCACATGCCCTAGGGTCCCCTAACAGAGATTGAGAGCCCTCAAGATAATTAGAAACACCAACAGCAACAACTGAAGAGCAACATCAACCAACACAGTTTATAGTTTGTGCAGATTAGACCACTTTCTTGTATAAAACAAACTAAAACACTATGTAATTATTGCTTAACTGTTTGTCCACTGTATCACAATAATGGAAGAGACAGGAGTGAAAAATCTCTGCATCTAAAGCAGAATCTAGTAATCACATCTTCCTCCATTTGTTTTTCTTACACACAGAACATCTTCAATTTAATGCATTAAACAAGGCAGACAGAAACATCCTACTAAAAATCCTTCATCTGATTCTTAAGAGCACAGTCTGTTCTCAGCAGTGAAGGAGGCAGAGCACTTTGGGAAAAACAAAAATGTATCACCTGAACAGCAATTGAAGGCTGCAGCACACACAAATTGCAAAACACCAAATGCATTCTGCAAAGGCAACCTTAATCCTGGTATTTCCTAATTTTCAAGTGCTTGGCTTTACAGCTTAATTGCCTATAAAACACAATGATCATAACATATCATAACATGTTTGGTCATGAAGAAACATTTTAACATTCATACAGATCACCAAAAAAGCCGAAACACTTAGATGTACAAACAAGGAGTCCCAGTATAAATGTACAGTGTGATAAAGTTTCACTGTAAGAACACTTTCTCTCAGCCACATCAACTTAAGACCTTCCTGCCCTTTTCGGTTCATCTTTGTCTTCACATTTGCTGTTCACAACTCCCTCAGCTGTGTCAAGAAATACTTGCAGACTTGTATTCCACAGAAGATCAAACAATAAACAAAAAATAACGCTACTTTTCAAATGCTGGTCAGTCTCAAGAACATTTGCACTTGTATAACTGAAGACACAAACTGTAACAAAGGAGTAGTTATAGGAAGATAAAAATAACCAGTTTGCCAAAAATGGTAACCGATGCTTGGGTAACTACCCTCAATCTCACTCCAAAGGTAAGTCTAGATATTGTGCAGACAAACTATGCCAGCCTCTCCTAGTATTAGATTTGATTCCAAGTGTTCACTGAATCATAATTCCTCCCCTCAAGATTATTTTGCTATTATCTACCCAAGTCTCTTCCTGTTAGTCTCCAGATTATTTGTTTTGTCTCCATCCAGTTATTCCCCCTGGCTTCAGCACTGACTGGGAAAAAAAAGCTTTTTTTCCCCCCATTTTCTTCCTTAATGTCTGCGCAACATGAAGAAAATCAGTAAGGGGACCTCAGAAAAACCATCCCATTCTATGTGCTATAGCAGCTTCTGGTCATCAGGAGAAAGTTACAGCAAGACTCCCTTCTTCTCATATCCCCTGCTCCCAGCTCTTTACTACCCTCCTCTTGCTCCTACCAGTTCTCTTCTACTTGCAGCAGCTCTGCTGCTCATCTGACCTCTCAGTAAGCTGACACAGCTCCCTAAACTGAAAGGATTTCCTCTCCCGTCCCCCGCTCCACATCCTCCCTTCAAAAAAATGCCCCTCTCTTTACATCTTTGCTGTTTTATAGGTATGGGGCCGAATCATCAAATTCAGAAGAGCACCAGAATTACTGCAAGAGAAGCAGTGCAACTACCTTTTGTCAGCAAGTTGTTTGATCAGCTTTGCCTATCTGAAACTTCAACTTTGAAACACCAGAGCCACCAATACTGAAACTTTAAGAGCAGAAATAGGCAGTCCTTCTGTGAAAATGTAACAGCTTATGCTTGCAAATACATAAGCCACTTAAATAAGACGTGTTACCTGCTGGCTGCCATTATAACTGCATAGCTGTCAGCTAAAGCTTGGTTAATAGTATGTTCGGGGTGGGAAAGGGGAAAGTCAATGTTCTTAAACACTTACTGAGATGCAATGTTGCAGCAATGAGGTGCCAGAGCTGTGTGAAACTGCAGGTAGAAGGGGAAAAGTGCAAGGAAGGAGGAAGAAAAAGCACAGTCAGGCAACAAGGAAGACCTGACAGGGAAAACATGCATTAAGTGCATAGTAATAATAATGCTATAACAAAGAAACATAGATTATGAAAACCAGCCTGGAAATACATGTACCTTCCTGGGGCATCCCCAGGTAAATGCAAGAAAGCTGCACTTGATTTTAATGACCGTGACTCTTCACACGCTATTTAAAACACAAAGAGAGAGAGAGAAAAAAAAAGTGCTCTGTTTGAACTGTTGGACTAGTACCCTACACTGGATTTTACTGTTTGCGTTTGTTTGACCACCAAGAGCTTTTTCTCCTGTCTATAGACAGTGCAACATGAATATTCTAATATAGCCCATAGATACTTACATACACCCACACACAGAGAAGTAACTAAAAGCCAAGCCTTGAATATACAGAACAAGGATGTTCACCCTTCCATAACCTTTTCCTAATTAAATATTGGAATGTCCTGGTATGATGCCTTGCTGCAAGTTTAGGGATTTTGTGTTCTTCCTTGATATAATAAAAGTGTGATTTAACTTCTAATGTTATGTTTTCCCTCAAGACAGTATTGAACTTTCTTTGGGAAGATAAATGTTTTGTATTTCCAGTAGTTCTACAGAGACTTTTTAGAATGAAGATAGGTAGCAGGCTGGCACTGAGAACAGGCAGGCACAATATCTGTTGCCTGTTGTATGCAATGCATGAAATTAATATATCAATTTCCATTTGCTTATCCTCTGTACATACAGAAACAAGAATTTAAGGAGAGAAAAATAATAAGTTGTATAATATTATGTCGTGTCTCTATTTTGCCCTTCACTGTACACAAATCAGTAACCATTTTCCTGACAAAGACTAGAAATTATTATAAATTCGCCTATTTGTCACATTCAGATCACACACCTAGTTCTGCCAAATGACACTCTAAACAGCTTCTCTCGACATGCAGAAAACTACAAGATCTCACAGTAACACCACAAAACTCCACTTGTCCTTTGCAATTTTATTTTCAAAGCAGCAGTAGCTAAGGTACTATTTTACTCATACTCCAGTGTAACTGGGGATTGCTACTGCCAGGAGCAGCCTCCTCCCCCAGCAAGGAAGGAGCATTGTTGCCTGAGCCAGGAGCTGATCCAGCCCTCCCTGGCATTGCACAAGCATTGCATGCAAGGCAGAGGGCAGGAATGTGCCCTGCTTGGGAAGCAAAGGGAGCATGGATCCCCATTGCAGCCTGCAATTAGCTCGGCAATAACAAACTGTGTCTGCAAGGCTGAGGTCTGCAAGGATAAAATACTGCTTCCTGCTCCAAACAAATCTGTCCCTTTGAAAGGCCTGAACGCTGTTACTGTGACCCAGCATTTCCTTTGAAGTTAATTAAGCTATTAAAAACACTACACAACACAAAGCACTCTTAGAAGATGCTCAATATTTGTATGTCTGACTTAGTGATAACTACACCCAAGAGGACAAAGGCCAGGTCTTTGTATGATACATAATCAGTGATTCTCCATGGACAAGGTTCAGTGAAAATATATATATATATACACATATATATTTAAAACAGAGCATTGCTTATTAAAGTCTTCTGGGACAACAGATGAAGAGTTTGTATTGAGGTTACTCCTCCTACTGCTCTTTTGTGTTTTTCACTTCATAGGTCACCCCATAATACCTTTTATTACCGAGGAAGTAAAACATTATCTCACACTTTCAGCTCACTGTCCCAAAGAAGCTCTCTTGATTCTTCTGAACCTCCACATTTCTCCCACATTCTCTAATATATCCTTGAATCAGAAGGCTAACTATAACTTTAGTAGTTTGGCTCTCATTATGCAGGCATCCAAAATAAGCTACAGCATCAAGAGGTAGATTTCTGGAAATAAGGGAAAAACTGAGTACTACTACATCCTAATACTTTAATATGCTATTTCTTAAGGTAGGCTAGAACATTGCAAGTCACAGCTGAGACTTTCTTCAGCTTGCTCTTTTAAAAAGGTAATTAAAGGAAAACTAAGTTTAAATATCATTTCCTGTTATCTGGCTATGATTTTTTTGATCCTTTTTTAAAAAAAATCATGAAGATTAAAACATGTTTTGGTAACATATTTGTCCTGGCCTCAATACCTTTGCTGAAAGCTGTGACTCATCACCCACATTTTTTGTAAATAAAAATCAAAAGAGACTGAGAATTTAAAAATTCCTTTCCCTCTTAAATTCTTCAGTTCTCATGCTCTCGTGCTTTGCAGCATTGCCATTAAAATCTGTAGCTGGAAAAAATGAAAGACTCAAGGGCTGAATGCATGATTTAAACACTTACTAAAAGCTCATCTCCAGAAATACTTCATGCAGTTTTTGGTAAAAAATGCACAGAATCAAAGATTTGGAGCAAAGAAACACCAAATGTTCACACTTCTCATACAGGTTGGATTCATTCATTTCTTAGTCTCACTGCAAAATACCTACCAAACTATTCAGTCAAATGCTTTACTAACATACATATCACTCTTTCTTTGCTTAACTAGCCCAATTCCATAGAATTATATTCACATGCTGCTTTTAACTTTGTTGGTATGATCATATTGACAAACCCTAACTATGTGCATATTTTTATTAATATAAAGTTGTCTTTTACAGGCACAATATATTTTGGATGGGAAGAGAATCTACTTATGCCCGTATCGGGTGGCAATATCTGGTATCAGAATTGTATTTGCAATAAAATTCATAGAAAAGAAAAGTTGAGAAAAAGAAAAAGAGTCAGGGAAAAAAAAAAGTCATGCTCTTAAATAAAAATATGCAAAACTGGTACAAAAGCTGAAAGGTGGGCTAACCTTGAACTGTAAATTGAGAAATACATGAATCAGTAGGCATCTTCTACCCACTGAATGGATCCAAATAAAACTCTATTCAACCATCATTAACTATGGACAAGATAGTGGCAAATAATGGAGAATACTGCAAAGGGGTAGACGAGCAATTTCACCTCAGTCCGTAAGAGAACATCAGGGTCAGGAAATGCACATGGAAGATCTTAGCTTACAAAACAAAGTCAGCATGAACATAGAGATGGGCAAAGCCTCACAAATTTTAAACGAACACTTAGTTTTCTATTTTTATTTATGAAAAAAAAACATTAATAAACTCAAAAATAAACTCATTCCATTTGGTCATGACTGGTGTATTTGGCTGTGGCAAAGACTAATTGGAAATATTTATTTTCTACAGTTTTTCCTACCATGTTTCTTAATTTAATTAAAAAAGCATTTTTAAGACCTATCTACAGGAGTTCACTACTTTTCTTAAAATAAGCCCCCCAAGATGCTCAGATGTACTCAGAACAAAATATTAAATAGGTACATCCAAAACAGCTCTAATGTTTTTTAGCTGCGGGCAATGGAGGGCAAAGTAAGGGGGCAAGCTCCCTGGAAGAGCTGTCCCTGTGCTAGGCACAAATTACCAAAGGGATTACTGAGAATAAGTCACAACCTAAAGGTTACTCACACAGTTAAATGCTAATGTAGGGTAGCTCATGGATAAGAAGATTAATGCTCAGAGGGCACAAAGGGAAAATGTTTATTTTCCTGAGGAATGTAACTTAATTGTACATGAATTACTAGGAAAGGAAGAATTTTACACACAGAAAAAAAGTATTTTTGGCATTATTTGGCCAAATTATTTTTCATGCCTTTTCATCATACAGCGCATGGAAAATTTTGCACAGTTCTTCATGTTTCATTAAAGCACATGGCAGGGAAGGGGGAAATCCATCAAGACGGGCATGACTTTACAGTGCTATTTTATATGGCTTGAAAGACTTTTGAACTGATGACAGTGGGAGGTAAAATAAGTTTAGGAAGGTAGAAAAACTGCTCGACACTTTTCACAAAAGTGAAAGTTCACCAAATACACCTGAACTGTGCTAGAACAAGCTGACAGGGAAAGTAGGCAATGAGCAAAGATCACAGATGATTTCTTACTCCACTGCTGAATGAAAGAAAATAAAAGTATAACTGCAGTCTTGAATATCATCATTAAAGGAAGAAAAAAAAAAGAGAGAAGATCATAGCACATAGACCAATTTTACATCTACAGCATAAATATTTGGGGAAAGCAAATTGCTATGCTCAGAAGATGGCTTTTAAAGCAGGGCATATTGCAGCCTTTCTGTCTGCAACAAAGAAATTCACTGTCTCTAAAGATTTTTTTCCCGTCCGAGCAGCTCAGATCATTAAAAGTAATATTATTCATTAAGAAATAGATCACTCAAAGGTTGAGAGTTCCTTTCAGTGAGAGCTGAGAACAGCTGCAATTGCAGTGTGCAGCTCACAGCACTGCACCTCCCCATGCAGTATATACCATGTGGTGGTTACTGCCCAACTTCCTCTCAGTAGCTTCTCCTCCCTCTATACCTGTTTATAAACCATAATTATCACCACTTTGCAAATAAAGCAACTTTCAGTTTTGAAAGCTGGAAGTGAAATCTACTCGACTATTTAATAGTGCCTGACTAGTAGCTACTGAAGTTCAAAAATAGACAACTTCAGTACGAGAGCTTACAGCTTTCTGCAAAGTCCTTCTACATCCAAATGCTGCCATGCCTCTACCTGAGGGCAACTAAGTTAAAGGGAAGCAGTCAGACATTACTATGAGGATGATTAAAGAATTGGCTATTTGTATGCCAAGCATCAGTACTGTCTCTAGAACCAAACAGAAGCTGAACTCACAAAACTCTTACTGGTTTCAAGTTTTTAGTGATATATAGGATTCTCAGCTTAAGAAGTGTTTTGAATCTGATTTAACTAGTAGAATTCCACCCTACCATGTGGAACCTACACAGCAGACAAAAGCAAGTACAAATGCTCACATTTATAACACTTGTGGAAAAATAGGAAGGATTTCTGGAATTTCTTACAAGCTGTTCTTTTTTAAAAAAAAGAAATTAGATTACTAACATATAGTAAAGGAGAAGATATCTTAAATGCTAACCTAAGTCACTAACACTTCAATCCTAATTTGGATTGCAGGACAATGTTGAAATCTGCTCATCTTGGATGAGGAAAAAGCATCACTGAGACACAAGAGAGAGTCACCCACTCCCAGTTCTGATCCCCAAAGGTAATCTTGCCTCCGGGAGGCTCAGGGGAGATCACAGCTGGAGAAACCACGGATAAATCCTGTTTTGCCAGAGACGGTTGTAGCTTGAGGTTGCAGTCTGTGAAATCTCCTTGCAAATCCCTACTGAGAACATGTAAATGGCAATTCTTCAAATACTCATAATTTGGCCAGATTGCATAGACTGTCTATAGGTAGAATAAACCAGATAGTCTGATGAGTCTGTATGTGTAGAGTCTGATGAAACTCTACAGCATTAGGATAATAAAATTTCTCAGAAAAAAAGGATGACAGATGCCCCTTCTCCTCATAGCCACAACATTTGTTTTTGCAAAAAAAAAGCTTATAAAAATAGCTGCTAAAGTTTGCTCAAAATACACCCACAAAAACATCAGCATAAAGCTGATGGAAAAATTTAGTCCGAACAGTTAAAGTCTGTCCAAGTTTCAGCAAAGTTAGAACATTATAATTAGTAGTATTTAGGCAATACAAATATAAAGCAACACTAGCTTTACCTGTAGCGCAGCATTACTCCTGAGTTAATGTGAAAAGCGTTGTTGCTAAAAATATATATATTCAAAATATATCTTTTCATATTAAGACTACTGTAAGGATAAAAGTATTCACTATATGTTAAATATAAAAACTGTAGTTGCAAAAAGTTGTGAGATGATCTAATTCACTGCACTGTTTCCTTGCATCTATAGCCTACCTTGCTTTGACTTCGCTGTGACTGCTACAACAAAAACAAAAGAACAGCTTTTAAACAAGAGGCATTTAATTATTAAAAAGAGCTCATTCAGTGCATGATGTGATCAAATACTGCACAGTATTCCATGGCTCATTAAAGTAACTCCTTCAGGTGAAGTTTTTCTTTTACTAGACTCACATCCAGTTTGATGATAAGCAGTTTAGGCTTCAAAATAAAAAAAAAAAAAAAGTAAAATTCTTTTTGATAGTTGTGACTGTGGTATCTTCCACAGCTTTTTCCTCTACGTTTGAACTAAACACTGCTACACAGCCCAGAGCCTTGGGTGCAATTTCATCAGAACATGGGATGCACTTTTTTGCATATTCATGAATAATGCAGGCTAAGAGTGCTTGCACGAGTGAAACTCTTAAGTACAAGCAGGTATTAAAGGAGGTTAATGTTGTAGGAACCCTAAAGGACTGCTTCCCACCCTTAAATCTGCAGGCTAGCACAGCTCTCCCTTCGAGATCTCCCTTCAGGGAGGGCCGGTGAGACACGGACACCACCTTCCCCGTCACGTTTTTACAGGTCACCGCGGGGAGCGGCCGTTGGGCGGCGGGAGTAACGGCCGCCGCGGGG
>NW_010583373.1:46649-81375 GCF_000705375.1 Tinamus guttatus | reverse complement strand
CTTTCCCTTCATTTCCCAGCTCAGTAATTCCGAGGAAGTTATATAGGAGGAATGTGTTTTGAGAGGCCATCTGCCCTTTCGGCACAAGGATCTTTCTTTAGGCCTAGCTTACTGTAATGAGTTACGCTCTCAGGATTTGGAAGGTATAGGTGTTTGGGATTTGGAAGATATAGATGCTTACATAATGCTGTGTGTACATGTTGTTTCACACACTGAAAACCCGGCAATCGCCCGGTCGGCTTCTCAGCGCCGGGTTCCACACGTGCTGCCATTGCCTGCAGCTCCAGACTGCCCGCTGCCACAGCTGGAACGCTCTCGGGAGCCGGGCAGGAGGACCCCAGGCCCTCTGCTGCCTTTCTGGATTCTCAGCGAGGGCCCCGGTGCAGCCTGAACACTCGTGTGCTCGTACCAGAGCGAGGCGCCTCTGGGCTCGCACCTCGCGAGCGCTGCGCTTTGGGGCAGCCGGCGGGGGAGCCTCCGTGTGCGCCGTGCCTTAGGGACTGTGAACTTAGGGGTTTGCTGGCACAATTCAGGAAACTCAGCAGAATCACTGTAGAAAGGATGAAGAGATGTAAACAGATCTTTTTTCTTAACCTTTTGTATTTTTGTATGCTGTGGTATTTTATGTATATTTGAGACATTGCGGTCCATATTGTTGATATGAAAAGACATTTTACTAGCCGCGGCACCCAGTGGCTCATAACTACAGAAATCTTAGGTTGACATTGGCCTTAACATCATGCAGGTATATTCTAACACTGGATTTGGAAGTTGATGACACTTAGAAAATACAATTTCAAAGTACAGAAAATACTGAGAGCTACATAGGGTCTATAGAGGAACCTAATTGTTATGTTTTCAGGGTATATGGCTATTCTTCTTTTAAGGTCTCCTCATATTTCCACAGCAGCGCAAAGTAGTGTGAAAGTTGTCTTTCAGTATTCATGGGAGGTTCCATGGTGGGGAGGACGTGGTGCAATTTCCCTTTGTATGTGGATGATAGAGGTAGTTGAAGTGACAGAAGCCTGTGGGCACCTTGCTGTTAGGAGAGCATACAGGAGAATGTTTACTGGATTCTGACATATATTGGAGCCTACATGGGGCAGAGGTAACATGCAGGAGAGCTTAGTTCACCCTTCTCCAGGCTAGAGGAGGGGGTAGATTGCAGTGATTTAGTCTTAAATCCACAGCTGGGGAATCTTGAGTGCAGTACTCCCGTTAATGGATGCTGGGGATCGTGGAGGGGTGCATTTGTTCCCAGCAATCTACAGAAAGGTGTGAGTGTGATGTGGAACAAAAAGTCCTTCCTCTCATCTCTAGAAAGTTGCCCAGCTGCCTAGATATGAGTTTATTATTATTATTATTATTATTATTTTCCTTCAGGTGCACCTATTTTCAAGTCGGGCTGTACAATTCTAGGAATATGAACTATTCCTAGGGGAAGTGCCGAAGAGCGCCTCTGCTTCGGAAGCCTTTTCCCCATTGCCTCAGCACTGCTGTAGACCTACAGTGACATGAGAGTTGGGCTGTGGTCCCTCATTTTATTTGTTTATGTAATGCTGTCTTGGAAGAGGGGAATTGAGAATGGATTCTGTGCATGACATGCATGACGTACAATTTTATGAAGATGATGAATTGATTTTTAGATTAATTTGTACCTTGGTTGACAGTGTCACTCTTGGAGACTGGCTCGCATGCGTGGTGTTTTGGGGTGGCTGGCTTCTGGGCATGCGACTCACAGAGGGGCAGGCTGCCTATTTTGAGCTATACCTCAGAATAGAGAATTTCTCCACTGTACCTGTAGTAAATTGTAGTAACCAGCACAAGCTTGTGGTTTCTTGTGGGCAAATATTTTTGAAAGATTATATCTGGAATTATTTTACTGTTAAAGCTAAAATGACATACTTTCTTCCCTTATATGTTTCATCATTCCCTCTATTTTAGGTCAGATGATTCATCCCTGCATGACAGCTTCTGCATTTCCATTGCCTTAATTGGCTCTTTCTGAGGCATTACGTTCTATATGTAATTGACAAATGCTATTTCTAGCAACATGGAACTTTTTCTTTTCCTTCCTTCCAGGCTTCTTTCCTACCTTCTCTCTTTCGTCGTCTCTGCTTTTCCTGATTTTCTCACCTCACCTTCCTCAGTCCCAAGTCGTTTCTTTCTTCCTGCCTGTATTGCACTTCAGCTTTTAAAGGAACGAGCTAGAGGCTTCCACTCACCCTTCTACTAAAATGTGACTTCTGTTCTTTAGCCAGGAGTGCACACCGCTTTTCAGTGTGTTTTAAGTTACCAAAACCCTGCAGACCGGGGATGTCGGGAGGTGTCCCGGACCAGCGTGTTTGCTGCCTGCTCCAGATGTGACGCTGGCAGTTGCTCTTGCCCATCTACAGCAGCAGCCCCACACCACACTGGGTGACACGGTTGCCTTTTTCCTCCCACTGTGGCCTTTTCCCACCACGGTGTGTGTTCAACCGCCACGGACAGTACTCTGTGCGAGCGAGTGTCAGTGCAGGGACAGCCGCTGCTCAGGGTGCCGTTACCAAACTGCTAACGGCACTAACGGCACTAACGGCACCTCCACAGCCAGGGGCTGCAGCCGGTGGGCATGGAGAGGCAATTGCACGTGTCCTGCTAAACCACAGCTTAACCTGCTGCCAGCTGAGCTGAAAAATCTGGCCGGACACATGTTTTTAGGCTGTAACAAATGTAAAATAAAGTACCACGAAGAAAGGTGACTATCAAAGTGTTTTATGTTTAAAAAAGACATATGTGATGCCAAATCATTAATACATTTGGGTTTAAAGATGACCTCTGCATTTGCATTTTACGGAAATGTTTGAAAATTATTTCATTTAGCATTGACTCAAATCCTGTGGGATTAAAAATTTCTGAATTCTGAAAAATTCTCTGCACTTCATTTATAGCTCTTGTTACACCTTTACTCTTTTTTTTCCCTAGGACTTAAACCTTTCAACATAATCTCTTCCTTAATAAAAACAAAAAAAGGGAAAATAAGAAGCACTTCCTCTGATTTTCTTTTTTCTTTTATTTTTTAGGAAGAAAAGGTTATTAATCTAATAGCAAAAAAACAGAAGCTTCCAGGACTGGAAGCTATAGCTGTATAAATTCAAAGAAGGAACAAAATGCAGGGTTATTTTTACAGTGAGAGTAGTTAACCACTGGAAAAATTTAGTGAGGGTTATGGTGGCTTCACTGCCACCAAGACTGCATTGCTACTTGAAATATATCATGTGCAGTAGCCTGTGCTTGGCACGTTCCCGTACTGAGTGCACCAGTAACGGTGCGTCCTGCGCATGAGGGAAGGCCATTTGATCTCATCCATCTTCCTGAAGTTCTGAACAGAAGGGTAATGTTGTGTGAGTAGTAAAACTAAACTCTAGATTCCCATTAAATGGTATACTGATTATTAGCACTTGATAGCTACCTATTTTAGTGAACAAAATAAATGCTTTTCTGGTTTTTAATCTGGTGAAATTTTCTGTGCGTCTATTAAGTATGGAGTTTCAGGAATAAAATCTAGGCAGAACTTTGTGTTGTGTCATTTACAGAAGACCTAAAAATAATAAATTCAGGACATTCTCTCAAGATAGAGCAATCATTTCCTGTTGCCTGGCAATATCTCTAGCACTGAGTACAGAACTGGGAATTTATTTTACAATGGCGTGCAGAAAAATCTGTTTACAATTTTCCACTGTGATTCCCCCAAGAGGAAGAACCCACGGCTCATACAGAGAGAGCAAATACTAATGACACCTTCTATTCATGTGAGCAAGTTTATGACCAAGTTTCTGTTCCTTTTTCTGTATTCCCATTGATATTTACTGAAAGACAGTCTTGTGTTTTCTCAAGCTTATTTTCAGTGGATAGTAGCTTGAACTAAACAGCTTATTAGAATGCAATTTAAATTTTAATTTGCTTGCAAATGTACCTTAAAAATCATATCTTCACATGACCGGCAAAAATCATTTACCTTTTCAACAAGAAAGGCTAAGATTTTTTCTAGTATATCGTTAGATGACATTTTACTACCCATACAGTATACATGCTGCAGTTTAAATGTAACCTCACACACTCACAATTCCTTGTGCCTGGTAGATCAATGCAAAGACCTCAATTCTATAGTAGGCTTGTGGCAAGTAAACTGCTGCATGTCCACTGAACTTCCCTGAACAGTTGCATTTTTTTCCATCACTTGTGGAATTGGGGTATTTTAGTCAGTGAATTCAGCTCCCAAAAATATAATGGATGAGCTGAATGTCTTTGTTCTTCTGAAATACGCTGACAAGAAGTGGACAACAACCATACTGGTTCCTCAGGAACCCAGAGAATTTCCACATTCTGCATTTTTGGGGACTATGTTAACACTGGGAGCAGGCCTGTATGAACTGACTCTATAAAGAAAGACATGAAATAAATCCTGCAGAACTCTTCTTGTGAAAGCCACAGTGTATGTATTACACATTTAGAAAATAAATGCATGTTAAAAACAATGGTTTCAAACTGCTTGATTTTTTTTTAATTGTTGGAATTTTAATATTTGGTCAATCCCTCTGATAACACTAAATCCCTCAGTCTCCTGTTATGGTAAATTCTATTAGAGTGAATCCTGCTGTTGATGGGACAGCTGATCAAAATCAAGCTTAGCTGGAGATGAGCTCAACTGAGCAAGTGAGATTTTGTTCTTGTTTTTCTTTTGTTTACATGGCAACTGTCTCTTTCCTTTTCCCGTAAAAATGAGCATCATGTAGCATAGCTGAGATGCGTTGCCTTCTATTTGCCAGAAGAATTTGCTAATAACTGAACCTGGTGGCATGTTGAGAACGCCCTGTTAGTCCTACGTCCCCAAAATAAGGAATAATTCTTCTCAGGAGAGAGAATGAAGTTGTCCTAATCATACAAGTATACTATTTAAGTTACAGATTTTTATACCGAATGGTTTGGAATATAACTTTGATAGTAGCTCTCTTTTTTCATAGTACATCAAACTGATCAGAACTAAGAAGTTGAATACTTTCTGAAGAGATTTTGAATTGATCCTTAAACATGCAAAACAAAATATGTTTGTTTTCATGGAAGCTGATTATGTAATGTGATTTAGCTTGCATGCAGAGAGCTGGAAAGAGTAAACAAGTTAATAAGGTGCTATGGGACTTGCCTTTACGGTATGCATGTAAAGACTTGTTAAGGACAGAAGCTTAAGCTGAAGTGATATATTTCTAGAAGATGTTTACAACATCATGGCACAGGGAGCCATTTCCTTGCTCACTGATTGCATACAATTGCCCAAGACTTTAATGCAAGCTGTGGTTTCTTTTTCTTGTTTTTTTCTCCTTTGCCTCCTCTGCTTGCATTCGAACTGGTCCTTCCTCATGACAGTCACTTTCTGTTTGACTTATGATGCTTAAAGTGTGTAATCATGGTTTAAAAATGGGTTTTGCAAAATCAAGTTTCAACACACTAGGAGATTTCCATTATTTTTAATTTAAATATTAATGCTGTTAAATCAAAAATTCCCTTACAAAATTATATCTTTATGTGTAAGTATACGTACACATACAAATGCATGAACATATATGTGTGTATACATGTACATGTGTGTATATTTGTGAATATTATACATACACAGGTACATGTATGTATACACGTACACATACATGTACCTGTGCATATATATAGGCAGAGCACCAAAACTGTTAAGAAGCAAAGCAAATCAGATTCCTTTATGTTAACTGTTAAGACTTATGGAAATTTAAAAGTGGAAACAGAGAAAATGAGCTGCAAGTAGATTAGATATAGAAGCTCTTTCTGGTATATAATCACTAGCTATGTTTATAGGAATACGGAACAGATTTTTTTACATGGATATTGAGTTAAGTACGTAATTCCTCCAAGAAAGTGGTGTTCCCAAACTGTATTTTAGGCAACTAAATTGAAAATCAGCCTATTTCAGGAAGAAATAGAAGGTTGTATATTTTAGGCCCATGATTCTTCAAAATTCAGACCTTTGTTGGGGAAAAAATGACTTTTTTTCTGCATGGCAGAGCAAAAAAGGAAGGGCTCATCAGTGTCATTGGAAGTGGCCTTTAGCTTCTTTCGATCACATTTCCTTGTGAGAGTGTTTCAGAATCTTCTTAAATGGAAAAAGACTTCAGACTTTTCTTCTTTTCGTCTGTCTGAAAGACAGTAGAATTACATAGAGCTCACTATTCTGGGTATCCATCACTCCTTTGCCTAGTGAAACTCCAGGCAATTTGTTAAATCTTCAACTATTTTGTATCAGTGCAGCTCTTCAGAATACACAACTGTCTCTAGCATATTATGTTTAACATGAAAACATTGCTTTAGTTGTGGACCATATAATAAATGCTTTTGTTATTGTTTTTGTTTTGTTTTATTGTTGGTATAAAGATACAGTTGTTGCTAAAGGACTGCTTTTCTGTGTCTTTCCATACCAGGAGGTTTCTACCATGCTGCTAAGGACACATACTCACCAAATCCTCCATCAAGTGTCCGCAATGAAGTCAGGGTGATTTTTGGTTTCTTGTCCGTCTTGCTCATGGAATTATAAGATTCTATCAAAAGCAGATCTTTTGCAAGCATTGCCTACATGTGTTCATCTCCTACATGTGTGCAGATTACTTGGTAATCACTTACTAGTGATTACTTAGAATCAGGGGCAAATAGGCAAAATATTACTTTTGTAATATTTACGAATTTATACATAATATTTACAGATAGTACAATTTACTATTGTCCTCAGCTAAGCTTTTGCTTTCTTAAATCCTTTGCAGCTGAGGCATGAAAGTAGACTGCAATAAAGCCTTTTCTGACCTTGCCAGTGGGCCCTGGTCCATCCATCCCATCATATGTTTGAGAAGCCAAGAACAGCAAATTTGTTGAAAATGTGCTAGATACAATTGTATTTTGCTTGCCTCCCACTTTTTAAGAGAAGTGCACACACATATTTGTGTTTCTCATTAAATTGATGCACATAATTATTAGTAATATTGCCTTTTTGAGAAGAGTGACATACCCTGGACTTCCATGTTTCAATATGAATTTTTGGCCTTACATCAGTTCGTGAGCTCAGACCCTTGAATTGGAAAATATTCAGTAATTTTTTTAGAATGTATTAGAAATGAATAACAAAGATGAAGAGTGATGGAATATCATGTGTGCTGATATTTATACTTGGCATGTGAAAGATATGCTAATATTAATCATGACAATAATTATACTATTGTTATCCTTCAGTAGTACCATTGTTATTATTATATCTATAAACCGAAATCCCTATCATTTTTGCAGCAAATAACAAAGAAAATGCTCCCTGTTCAGAGCACTTGCAATCCAAATCTCATAAAGGACAGGGTCATGTGCCTCTAAGCAAAGCCAGATGTTTGATTTCAAAGAGGGAATTAAAGTCTATTTTCACTGAGGAATTTTTCTCATGCAGAAGGTTGGTATGGGCGAAAGCATGCAGGAAGTTTCCCTACTGGTGTTTGTGCTAATTAAGGGCGCAGAAGAGATTCAGTAAATAACTCACTGTTTTCACAAGACAATAAATATTTTGAAAAGCATCTTTTGAGCTTGAAATATCTGCTCTCAATATCTGGCAAAATGTGATTTTTTTTAGCTAATAGAGTGAAATACTTTGGCGATTTTTGTGTTCTGAAAGCTGGAAGGAAAGAAAATTCAAGAAAATCACTTTCCTCCTATTTTATTACGCATCATCACCTTAGCATGCCAAAAGCTGGTTCAAAGTTCCTTTGGATTCTAAACATCCAGCTTTAGATCACCTCCATGACAGACATCTCCCTTTTTTTCTTGATCAGGTTTGCAACAAAGAGTGATTGTTTGTGTTTCTCTTATGGATTACCAAGCCAGTGATGCAAAACATTTTTTTCCCAAACCAGGATTTAAATACCCAGCTTTCTTTCAGCACTCTTTTAAGAGTCAGGACTGAGTACCTGGAGGAACAGACAGTGCTATCTGACTGAGGCAGAGGTGCACACAGGAGAGGATGTAGAAACAGCAACAGTTTTCCTGGCACCAGAAGTGGAAATAGTGCTGAGAAACTCTGCTGAGACAGAGCGTGGTTCTGCCCCAGCGTAATGTAAAACTCATGTTCCAAGGATGGAGCTGCACAGAGGCCTGTAAGGCCTCACGCCCCGTGTGAGGTCTGAGGGCTAATATTACACCTCCACTCTTCCATTACTTAATTCACAGATACTGGAATAAGTCTTGTTAGCATGCTGGAAAAGGCTGTGCATGCCGGAACATTCCTCTTCTCTTTTTAAGCAGAAGTTCGAACTCAACAGTTTCTTCAGATGAAAGAAGTCCTTTGGTGGACAAAACCATGGCAAATACCTACGTGCCAAAATGCAGAATCAGAACAAGATACAAATAGCCTCCTGTTGAGTAATTCACAGGGAGCTTTAACCTAGTAGTGCCTCTGGGCAAGTCTGAATAGTTGTTGGGCTTGGTTTTGTTCTGACAGCCGGCTGGTGCAGGGGTTCTTAAGAGTAGTTTGTAACTTCTGGGGGGAAGGGTTATGAGCAAGGGAGTGGAAAACCCAGAGTGCCTTTGATTTTAATCACAGTGATGATTTATGGCTAATCTTGGAACAGAACAGAAGATTTTAAAAATAACACATTTGGCAAGAGGCCAGTATTTTCTTAAAAAAGAAAAAAAAATCCAATTCAGCGATAAGATCTGTGAAGCTGTTGATGCATTCTCTGTTTCTTCAGATTTCCTCAGAGTAAAAGATTTGGGTGCAAACTTCTCCAGTCATTATTTTTGGCACAAAACTTTAATTTCTTATTCTTTTTGTTTTTCCCTGGGACCCAAGCTTACCTCTACCATAAACCTCTGTTATACAGTGTTTTTAATGATTTATTTGTTTGGTTTAAAAAGCCCATGCTCTCTACTTCCTTTATATTTGGTAATCCAGTGCTTGTTGGGGATGACTCAACAGAAAAAAAATAAGAAACCTCTTTCCGAAACAACCTACTTGCATTCCTTCTTCTAAACCAATCTATTCCAGTCTTTGGACCTCTGGATCAGGTAGAAATGTGCTGATTTCTTTTAACTTTTTCCTCACTCATTATTCACACTAGAAGTGGGATGAGGGCTGTAGTTTTTCTTGTCTTTATATGATAGGTTCCTTGAATCCAGGGTTTTTGATTTAAAATTCTCTTCTTCCTGCATGAGCCTCTCTGCTCTTAACTGAACTCACTCAGGAGCATGCAGAGAGCACTTTGCCTGTTTTCATTAAGTATCTGTCTAAGTCAAACAAACACAGAATAAGAGATATTGCACAAATTGAGGAACATTTTCTACAGTTTGGGCTATGGCTTAGTTTCTGCAAACATTTAGAAAAATCTCTTCTCAGAAAAATGTTCTTTTTTTATGTTGACTAATAGTGAAAAATAGGTTGTATATTTTGGCTGCATCATTCTGTGCTTCTAAAATCTGTACTTCTAAAATCTGCTTTAAAAAAGCGGGTTTTGTGTGGAGTAGGAAATTATTAAAAGACCAGTTGAATGCACAGTCCTGTGCCATCCCCATCCATGCCACGGCTGCATGTTGGACTGGTTTCGGAGGGATAAGAACTGGGAAGAAGTTTCAGTCAGAAGAGAGTAGAGACATCAGCGCTCACACAGAACAGGTTGCTGAGCAGGAGGTACCCTCCAACTTTTCTTCCAAGCATGTCTTCATAGTACAAGGTAATACCCATTGCCCAGACTCTTTTCTTTTGAAAATGCCTTCTTTTAGAGTTATAAACAAAAAGCTCGCTCTGAGAATGTCTTAGATGGGACTTTCTTCCCTTCAGCTCTGCCAAGTCCTGTATGAGGTGTAGTCAGCAGTCTCATCTGGTGCCAAACCCCATCCTGGGGATGGGGTCATGCTATCAAATGCTGCAGAAAAGAAGAGTTTCTCTGTCCTCAGATTGCACAATCGGTGCTCGGTCAGAGCACAAGGCCAGGCAGAGGTTCAGCATGACCTCCGCCTGACTCATATTTTTTCCTGCTGTTACCAATAAGAACTTTTTCCTCATGAGTCACTTGAAGACAGTTTATGTGTGTTCAGAGAGAAACAAAGCACAACCCAAAGATTTTCCTGAGGAACACTTTGGAGCAATATGCTAGATACTGTCAAGGGTTGTTCTACCTGCAAGATGGCACAGTTGAGCTAATTAACTCTTAGTGCTTTCGAGTGAGCATTTTTTACTGTAATATGTGAATGTTCCTTTATTTTTAACACTTTTTTTTTTTTTGTAAAACACATCAGTGACATAAGCATTACTATTCCACTTTCTCGTTGTTGGTCTGAGGTTTACAGAAACAACAAACCCTGCAAGAAAGTTGCCAATTCAGCTACTGTCAATCCTTATATGGGCACAGCAAATACTTGCAAAGTAGCTTTTCCTGCTGCAACTTTTCCCAAATAACATAAGCAAAGCATAGTTTTAGCATTGTAACCATGTATTTCACAAGCTCTGAAGTGCTGAGCTTTCTGCCTCTCCTGTGACTTCATTGCACTGGCAGATTTGGCTGGTGTGACTTGCTCATGATCTGTGGCAGAAGCAGGGAATTCAGGTCTCTGGAATGCCAGAGTTGTGTTTTAACTCAAAGAGATGAATATTTAAGGTTTCTGGAAAGTTCAGTCCTCTGTAGGGAACAGACACTAAGGTGTCTATTACACATACTGATTTTCAGAAGCTAGAGCAACTTTTTATCTTGATGACAGGAGTGATTTGCTTTGTCTATAGCTGAGTAAAAGTTACTTCTATCTAAATCAGCCTGTTCTCTTCTTCTATTACCTTTTGGCCTTGCTGACCAGTTTAAGCCAATTTAAGCCAATTTAAGTTTTGACAGATCATCTACAGTGTCAAAAGTAATTAAGTTCCTACAGGCTTCCCCAGGAGAGGAGAAGAAAAAGAAGCCTTAGCAATGCCCTCACCAAGGGAAAGACTGTATTAGAGCTTGACCTTTGCTAGACATTCAAAGTGTCACAGCAGGGGCAAAGACTGCCCCAAGTGTGAGATAAGCTCCACGTGGGGAACATGGACAGCCGTGTTAAAAACAGAGATTAGAATACAAGAGATGTTTTTTGGGGGGGGGGGGAGTGGATCTAGGAGAAATTAACTAACAACTGATATTGATAAAGCAGATTAAATAATTTAATAGTTCTCAGGCTTCAAATTTCCTACATCTATTGGAAGACATGCTGGTTTCTGGAGCACAGAGCAGCTTTTATTAGATTACCATGGAGGCCAAATGCATAGCCCTGCTCCCAAGAAGGACACGGAGGTGCTGCAGCGTGTCCAAAGGAGGGTAATGGAGCTGGCACAGGGGCTGGAGCACAGACCTTGTGAGGAGCAGCTGAGGGAGCTGGGGTTGTTTAGTCTGGGGAAGAGGAGGCTCGGGGGGAGACCTCATCACTTTCTACAACTACCTGAAAGGAGGCTGTAGTGAGGTGGGAGTCAATCTCTTCTTCACAATAACTAGTGATAGCACAGGAGAAAACACCCTCAAGTTGTGCCAGGGGAGATTCAGGTTAGACATTAGAATTTTCTGCACAGAAAGAATTGTCAAGCATTGGAACAGGCTGCCCAGGGAAGCGGTGGAGTCACCGTCTCTGGCAGCGCTCAAGAAACGTGTGGATGAGGCGCTTAGGGACATGGTTTAGCAGCCATGGTGGGGATGGGTTTATGGTTGGACTCGGTGGCTTTGAAGATCTTTTCCAACCATATTGATTGTATGATTGCTTACATGCAAACTAATCTGTCTTGAAAAATAATGAGCATTTGGGGCATCTGAAATAGCAATTACTGTTTGATAGACAAAATAATACAAAGCAAAGTGGAATGTAGCAACAATTGACCTTACTTGGTCAAACTCCTTGCCTAAATCAGGCATCTTGTAAACAACTAATTAAATAAAAACTGCATTTGTCTAAACAAATAAATTCATAGAAAGTATGATAACAAACTCTGCTCTTAGCTATGATATTCCAATTCTAATATTATAATCCTGGAGGGTCAAATCCTGTGTGTTCCATCTCAAAAAAATGCGTTCCCTCAACCTGCAAAGTCATCCTTAATGGATTTTGGCATGGCTTTAACTGACATAGCCCTTCTTTATATACATTGCATTGCCTTAGACCAATTTGAACGCTACAAATGTAATTGCAAAAAAATATAAACAAAAGAGGCAGGAGAATCGATCAGTTCCAAATAACTAGGTCAGGGGGATTTGATGAGCTCTTTACAGAGTGCACTCCAACGCCTACTGGCACCATGTATCCAGGGCTTTTATTCCACTAAGTATCTCCTCTGTTCCTCTCCTTGTCTTTCCCCACCAATAAGGTGAAAGTGAGCAGGTTTTCTACAGGGGACCTCACATAATACCTAACTGAAAGGAGTTAAGTTTAAAAAAAAGACCATTGTCTGTCTTTGAAATACACAAATGGTTACGTAAAATATAATAGTATGTAGTTAGCCATGCATGCCAAGGCGGATAGTTTTCCAAAATGATTGATAAATCTCTCTAGCTTCCCTGCAGGATACAGTTTTGAGCTGTGTTTGGGAAGCATGCCTTGTTGCAGCAATTGCAGCGATATAAAGAGCATGTGTTGCTGCTTGGGATGCAGGGCATCGTCTTAAACTTTCTGCAGTGCAAAGCTATGTCTGAAAGACTTGGAAATGGTTGTCAAGGCACACTATGCATGCCTAATTGTCTCCCCGAATAGAGTTCTGATATCTGGATTCTTGAAAATCCAAGTAGCTGTGCAGCTAAATGATTATTTCACTGAAAAAATATATAAATCAGAACGCCAAATACTTTGCAAATTATAGGATAAATCCTGAAATACACACACCTTTTTTTTTAATCAACAGTTTCTTATTTAGACTAAACCCTTATTGACATTATTAGAGTTTTATTTGAATAGACATTTCTGTGTATGTATATAAGATCCATTTCATTCACTATTGCAACACAGATGTAACTTGCTGTTAATTGCCTAGGATGCTACAACCACCAGTGTAAAGACTGAGCTGTTGATATGTAAAGTTTTATCCATGCTCTTTAATGGACACAAAACTTAGTATATACTTAAGTCTTTTAGAATATTTATCCTTTAATATATGGTATGGAGGATCATACTTCAATTAATGGAAGCTCTCAGTGATGAACACGTAACATTTGTTTTATAGTCAACTCTGGAAAGCAGCAGCTGTTTAAGACATATGGCAACAGCATCCAGCTGTTTAGACCAGTGACTGAGAGACCCTCAGTACAATCTAACTCAGATGCCAGTCTTGAATTACCTGTGTTTGAATTTGGCCAGGACTCACTATTCTTGAAGAATGGTCCAAGCAATTTCTGAGGAAGAGATCTCTTTTGGTAGTGCTAGCTGAATTTTTTCAATCTTTTTTTTTTCCCAGAAAATTTGGATTGTTCATTGAAAAAGATGAAATGCCATGAAAAGAAATATTTCTATCTGCAAATTGTGCTTCATTGACTTCAGTCATTTTCTTTTTATAAGTAGGATTTTCCAATCAAATTGTGTCTTCTGCCAGGCTTCTCATAGTGCCTCCCTGTGCAGCCTAGCTTAACATATTGATGCATGCAGGAGGTGGGGAGCCAAGTTCTTCCAAGGCATAACAGCAGTGTTTCCAAACCAAAATATACTTTTTTCAGTTAAAACTTTCTCTTATACCCATTTTCACCTAAAACATTTTCAACATTTGAAGTTTGAGCAAATTATCTATCTATCTATCTATCTATCTATCTATCTATCTATCTATCTATCTAGATGAGCTTCATGTTTTCTTTTGCAGACCAGAGGAACAGCTCATAAGTGCCTCAGCACTACTTGGAGCTCTGGCTCTGCCCTCGCTCAGATGATCTGATCCATCCACCGGCTCCCGTGTAGGCCCTGCGTGTTCTCCAGAGGCCGGACTCTCTCAGCTTGTGAGTGCTGCTGCTAAGGTAACCGCCTGGCCGTGTTTTGCAGAAGTGATGTGGCTAATATTCTGAAAATACACAAATGAGAGAATTTGCAGTTCTGACTCCTTTTCATCTGGGTCTTTAATGCCTATGAATTTATCCATGATACTGTTATATGCATTAAGTACTGGTCTGAATTTGTTAAATCAGCTCCAAGAAACACACCTGTAATTTTCCATACATCAGTTATGTACTCTTCATAAAATATTGTGCTCACTCCTTTTATTTGTATAATTGAAGCAATGCTGCATTAAAGTAACTGTCCCACATTGTAAAGCTGCAAGTACTTAGCTCTTACTTAACTCTTAGGAATGTGCCTTTTTGATTTACATGAGGAAGAGAAAGGGATTTTGTTTGTTCAAACATTCCAATATATGCTCTGCCTAATAAGCATTCTGGTTTCCTAGCATTGCTCTAGTTTATATTACGCCAAAATTGAAATGAAATGAGGAACACTACGAGAACAGAGAATGAAACAGCTCAAAATCAGGAAAAAATCATTTACAGATCATTTTACTTGCTTGTAATCTCAGTTAGTTTGTTTCTGAGGTACAGAATTAACCTTTGGGACCTAAATATAATATCATCTGATGTGGGAACACAAACAAAATTCGACATGTATATATAAAGGACAGCTGATGTATATACTTATATGGCTCCTGGCTGTTAGGTGTTCAAGGTGCAAGAGGGAATAAGTGTTCAGAAGGATAAATATGGACTAAAGCAGCAATTCTGAATGCATTCTTCTCACAGTGCCCGAGGGTGGGCCAAGAAGAGCAGGTAGAAGAGGCAGGTTCCTTGGGGAAGGCGCAAAGGAGACTGCACCAGTGAAATTCCCGCTGGACCCTATTTGTTTTTGTTGCTAGTAGTTATCACCCATCTGCAAAAGGCAAGAACAGAGCAGCTCTTTTTTTCTGAAAATCTGAAGTATTTGACTTGCATTGGAAACAAAGCAAGGCGAAAGGGCAGTTGTCCAGCATGGCTGACAAAATGGCCAGGATCACTGTTATTTTTATTCTCATCCTTTGCGCAGCCACACAGCAGGGAAGGGGAAATGAAATTACAGGTGAGTGATGGAAAATCTGTCTGAGAACTATGTTTTTTATGTAGCATCACTTAGTTTAGATGTGAGATATCTCTTTATTGGAAATAATCGTGGTGACATCTCTCCGGAAAGCTGGCAATGTCTCAAAAACCTTTTAAGAAATGTCTGTTGATAATTAAACAAAACACATTTGTCACCATGTTTTAGTCCTAAGTTGTTTCCTTTTTGTTAGAAATAAATGAGTAGAATTGCCACTTTATGTTCAGTGATGGAAAAGCTCTTTAAACATTTTTAACTTTTTGAAGAAATTATGTTTTAATGTACCTGAAAAATTTCAGGAGACGCATAAAATGACATTGTGGATAACATGTTGTTTAACTTTTGTCTATGGTATTGGTGGTAATCGGAAAATTTAACAAAATGACTAACTTACACCTGCTAAATTAAATTATAATTTTTCCTTAGCTTCTAGTTTAAATGTGGAAAAAAAGTGATTTCTGGTAGGGTTTTTTTTTTTAATTAAGTGATTTTGCACTCAATTAAAATACAAGACTTTTTTTAGAGACTTGCAGATTTTTCTCAGTTATTCTGTTAAATTAACATTAAAAAAAAGACAGCTATAGAATGGGATCCATCAGAACCTCTCATTCTGCTATCATTTAAAGGAAATGATGTTGGCTTTAAATTAATTTGTCTCTGTGCTCAGATGAGACAGGATTTTGCAGTTTCAAACTAATGGTAGCATTTCTGGCACTTGAGCAACTCTTGTGAGATTTCCAGAATTGCAACTAAGTCTGTGGCACAAAAACTTCCAAGCTTTTATTATTGCAGTTTTTTTTAACTATGGCCTGAAATACCGAAATTTGTATTGGACCTTGAATTTTAAGAAGAGTGCTATAGGAGGCCTTCCTTTCAAGGTCTCCTATTACTTGAATTGTTTATATTGTTTTTGCTCTTACTTAGCATAATAAAATTTGTATTTTTCCTGCCACTCCTGAAAGCTGGCGGTTTATAAGACTGAAAACTGAAGTTCTGAGATGACAAAAGCCTAACATAGCATCACGAATACTAGGTGGTGCCTTCTACTTTGCTATTCACTTTGGCTGTGTGTTGATAGAAAAACAGTCAGTGAGGTTTAATTATGCTTGATAGTGCCGTAATCCCACAGGAGTAGTATTAAGAACCGAAAGCCAGTTTACTGAAGAGCCCAAACTGATCTAAGCAATATTGCTCAGGAAGAAAGTGCTATCAGTAAATAACTGAACTCTGTGAGTGTCTAAAGCTCCCTTTAGACTAGATGAGAGTGATGAATGGTCGTAAGGTTGGTGGTGGTGCTGCATCCTATCCCATCACCCTTAGTCCTGTCTCTTTTAGAGAGAGTATCTTTTTACCACTGTAGCAATATATCAAATCTGCTCTTTTGGTTTTGGCAGCTTCATTCTATACCTAGTATTTTTGATTTCATATCTGCTCTGACAGCTGTAGTTTCTAATTATAAACTGTGACTAATTCTATACCATTTTGCTCTCTGTTTCATACCTGTGTTTGCATTGCATTTTGCTGTAAAGCCTCAGTCAGCTCAGTTGACCATGGAATTTTTATGTTTTCAGTGCAGTGTCCATGTTATAGCTTCAGCTCTGCACTGAGACATATATCTTTGGCATTCTCTTTGAATTCCTGCATTGCTTTAGCTGTGCTATGATACAAGCTCTGGTGAAATGGAGGAATAAGAATGGCAAGGAGTCAGGCTACACAGTTCTTTCTTGTAGCCTTACCCCATCCTAACATGATTTTATACTTTAACTCCTTAATACTGTACTTTTCCTTTCTTATTTCCATAGCACAAAGGCTGTCTTACTTCTCCCACTTTCCTTGATCAACAGCAGGTGTTTGTGTATTTTCTTAAGATAAAGGCTAGATTCCAAATGATTAAGATACTGTTTCCATCCTAGATTGGGTATTTAGCCATTCGGGCCCAAAGCTGTGGCCCGGCCTCTCAGCTTTTTCCCTTCCAGCCACAGCTTTAGCCCTATATTTCAGGCTGGACTAGATGATCTCTAGAGGTCCCTTCCAACCTCAACCATTCTGTGATTCTGTGATTATCTTACTCCTTGGAAGCAATCAAGATCAGGAAGGACCCCAATATACTTTTGTGTACACTTCTGGGATTGGCCTAATTTGTATAGGGTGAAGTATTATTGTATCTATCTCACAAATATAAGCCTGATCAGGACCCAGAAACAATATTTTGTTTGTTTTTCCACACCTGCATGTCTAGAAGCATTTGCCGTGGTAGATATTCTCAGAGCAGTCCTAACAAGTACCAAGGGAATGCTTTCCCAGATGAAATGATGGCTACCTGTTCCTTCCAAGCCACTTGCATTTTACATGAAATAATAATCAGTCAAATAGATTTGATAAAGGTTTAAATATCAGGTTTCTCTCTTGCATCAGAGGTAAGGTACAGGTTTGAGCCCCTTGGCTGAAAAAAAAGCCATGTCCCTGCTTCCTGCTGCTGGGAGACAGCCATCTATCTATCTCCCTTGACTCTGTTCCTAAGGAAAAAGCATAGCCCTGATGTTTTTTGATGTCAGAAAGCCTTTTAAGCTGCTGTTTCTGGAGGCAGTCTCAGAGATCAGATACAAAGGTGCCCTCCCTGAGGTTGGGGAGGAGGCAAAAGCAGGTGGTAGGATTTCAGGATATGCCCTAATAGAGGATATACTCTTTGCAGCAACACAGGGTTCTCTAGGGCCTGCTGGGAGGTCTCTAGCTCTCCCTGTGGTGTTTCTGGAAAGGTGCAGCAAGTCCTGGCTACTCCCTAAGGATTGAGGAACTGGAAACTGGGAACTGAGAGCCGAGGGAAAATGGTGGCAGGGAGGCCTGGGGCCCCCCTAGCTGGAGCTGTCCTGTGGCAGCCAGTGAGGGACTCTAGGCAGGCTCAACCAGGATGTGAGATCATCAAGCAAGGTTGTGGAGACCAGGAAGGACTTAGGCTAAGATGGGATATCAATCTGCCCCAGTGGTCACCAGGCACCTCGGTGGGGCTGGACCAAGGCTGGGCCAGGTAGTCACCCACAGTTTGGGCTGAGGGGCCCTGTGGCCGCCAAGCAGGAGCAGGGCCATGGTGGGACTGGAACATCTGATGGCCCCAGGTGGGCTTAGATGGGGCCAGGACTGGGTGGGAGAAGGCCTGGGGTGGGAGAACATGGAGAGCGAGGGCCCATCTATTTTCCATTACAGCTTTTTCAACTGCTAAGGCAGGGGGGTGTCTGTCAGGTTGCTCTTATTCAAACAGCTGCTAAGATTAAGACTGGAAAAAGACCTTCTAGGTCACACAGCTGAGCCAGCTCCATGACCCTGTTGTAGCCTATGGTATTTGTCCTTGTACTGCAAAACATATTTTCCTTTCAAAGATCTTTATATCAGTCCTGTTCAAAATTGATAGACCTTTTAAATTCTATCCCATCTCTTTGCTGAATGGGACGCAGGACAACTTGACTCCTCCGGCTTGTATGGTACCTACTCTGGAGACAGACTTTTGTCAGTGACATGATTGTAGGTTGCTAGTGGCTCATTCTTTTACTCCACTTTTTTGTTTGATTGATTTTGATTTGCTTTTTGTTTAACTGCTCCTAGGCAGGTACTTTCAGTTTTGTTACATGCTTTATTTAAGACCGGTTTGTGCTGTGTTAAATGTACCCTCATTGTTGCTGGTTTCAGAGCTTAGAAATTCAGTCTTATTCGCGGACCTGCATAAAATTAGGTAGTTAATGAGCTATCACTGTTTTCATTCAAACTGCAGTCAGTGAAGCATAGCAGCTCTCATAGGACCTGGACTAACATTGCCTATTACAAATGTAGACAGGCAACACAGAAGCTTAAAGAATAGCTTTTTTGTGTGTGTCAGACACCTGAAAGTGCTCCCCAGTGATGCTTAACTACCCAGTTTTAGCCTACAGCAATGTCAGAAGGATGTCTTCTTCCAAATTTCTACTGTGACTCACCTGCTTGTAAGTCATTCATCCTATCTTCCACTTATACTCAGTGAAGAAAGGCAGGCACTTCGATGGCCTGAGCCTGGGGTGTACATCTGAACTACCTGGATGACTCTGACTTAGAAGTACCTGTTCTTCTGCTTTCTTTATAGACACAGTTTCAGCAGCTGAACTTAAATACTGATAACTGTGTGATAGATAGATAGATGAAGTAGTGAATATAAACTCTACAGCTGTTGTCCCTAATTAAAAATATTGTATAGTGTTTTTTTTCCCAATGTTTGTGTTTTCTATGTTTCTGAATACCCTTCCTCAGTCCATGAGATTTGTGAGGCGCATATAGAATCATAGAATCATAGAATGCTTAGGGTTGGAAGGGACCTCTAGAGATCATCTAGTCCAACCCCCCTGCACACGCAGGGTCACCTAGAGCACGTGGCACAGGACTGCATCCAAGCGGGTTTTGAAGATCTCCAGAGAAGGAGACTCCACAACCTCTCTGGGCAGCCTGTTCCAGTGCTCTGTCACCCTCACTGTTAAGAAATTTTTCTTCAAGTTCCTGTGGAACTTAAGTTAACTTAAGTTAAGTATCTGAAGTTTGGAGCGTGTGTATTAGTTTTCTTTGCATTTATTAGAATTAAATTGCCTTTTTTTATATATATACCTGAAGACACTGAGAGCTATTTGAATTTTCAGTCAGTCTTCATCCTTTTATGATTGAAATCATGCATACCTTTTATGTCAGTCACTTTTAATTTTATGGCGGTCACTTTTAATTTTTTCTCCTGTCCATTTTCAGAAGTAACATTCTTCCTAACATCAGCTTTCTTGGAAATCATTCATTGGCATTGGTTCTATTGCTGCTATCATAACTTTTTTTTAACTAGACACTGCAGAAACCTTATGCTGTGATATGAAGAGTTAGTGCCTATCACTTTCTTTTCTAAATTTTTTTCCCCCAGAAAAAGGCCTGTCTTTGCTAGGCTATCATCTGTGCAACTATAGCCTGACCACGAATGTGTTTAAAATGGTTGCCTATCAAAAGTCTTACGAGAAAAACACTTCCTGTGGAGGATGGATTCCATGGATGATTTGTCCCCGAACATACTATAAAACACACTATCACACTGTCAAAGTCCCCGAGACCCTGAATATTACAGATTGCTGTGAAGGATATGAACAAGTTGGACTCTACTGCTCTTTGGGTAAGTTTTAACCAGATTAATAGTCAAAATAAGTGGTTCTGCTGGAAGGTGATCACTTAAATTGAGACTCAACTTTAATTCAGTTCTGAGTAATGGTAAGATCAGTGAGTCTGCATAAAAAACACAGTAAACCTGGTCCAAAACGTTAAAGTATAGACATGAAATACTAATGCTCCTGGTTCACAGGATCTGCCTGTTTGCTGTAGGACAAAATGAAAAAGACATTTATTTGTTTCCCATCCGAGGGGTCTCTACTTGTCCTGGTGCAGTTCAGTACATGTGGCCAAGTAGAGTAACTCACACTCAGCTGTGTCTGTGCTAGGTGAGGTTGCATTTACAGCACGAGCTTGATTTGGAATGGGTTAGTTTTTGGATTGCTCACCTAGATTGGGTGTCAAGTTCAAAAAACTCACGGCCTTGGGCAAATTTGTATCAAATACTTTCCTATCAAAACTATATTGGGGTCAGTTTTCTCATGATTACCCAGAGCTCTATTTACATGAAGGGTAGAAACTGGTGAACCCTTTAGCAGATCTCATATAACTTTTGAGCTGTTGACAAGACTGCTTACTTGGGAAAAAGTGATAATTTTTCACTTGAGTTGGAACTTTTTTTCCCCTCCCCCATCAGGGCTATTTGTTGACAACAATCTATTCCTAATTTTTAGCACAGTACTTGAAAGAAAAAGGTAGAAGTGATTCCTCAGAGAAAATTTCTGAAATCACCCAAGGACTCACCAGTGAATTCCTATGACAAAGTGCCTCTGGCTATTTGTTTGCCAGGGGAGGCACATTGGTATAAGCCAAAGCTTTTCAGTAGAAGTAAAGAGGTGCAAAAGTTTTGCATGAGTCCCATTTTGGCAAAAGAGAAGTGTATTTTGCTTTAAGTCTGTAATTAAGTAAAAATCTGAGTGAAGTCTGTAATATCTGTAATTAAGTAAAAATAATGCTTGAAAAAGATTGTTCGGTCAAAAGGCCATGCTAGATTGTATTTGTTTCAGTAGATAATTTAATTATTATATGCCATATCAAATATATATATGTTTATATTTATAATATACGTATATTCATATATATGATTAATGATTATCATACAACCTTCTTTTATGGACAAAAACATATGCTTTTAAGCTGAACAGGCATCCTGGGTTAGCTGGGAAAGCACTGAATGGTGCCAGCATCCAGAAAAATTATGTGGGACATAATTTTGTCTCATATTTTCAGTATGACATTGTGTTTCTCCATTTCCCCTTTTCAAGTTATGGTCCTAAGAATTTTCATAGTATCAGCAATGTAAAAAGATCAAAAAGGATAGGTCCTATTGCAGCCCTGGCTGTGCCTTGGGGTCATTTGGCTCAAGTGACTCAAGTCCATGGGAATGTCCCCCAAGCTGCTCCTGCATCAGATCATATAACGTGACATGAGTGGGTATGAGCCATATGTCTTGTCAGGTGATCTGTCATTCTTGACAAAATGCGTTCATCCATCTCTGAAGTTGCTTCAGTACATTAGAAGATGAACCTCCAAACAACTTTTTCAAATTATTTTCTGAGTAATTAGAATAAAGAGAATATTGTTTTAGGAGGAAAAAGCTTTTAACAGGAAGACTGTAACACATAGGTGCTTGTTCTATTTGTTTTTAAAATGATTTGGCAGGGAAAAAGAATAAAAGCATAATTAGGCACACATCATCCCTCATTTATTGTTTCCTGCTATTGTTTTATTTCTGTGTCTGTTGCTAAATGTCAGCCAGGGTAAAAATTGACCTGCAGGTTACAGTATTTCCAGGCAGTCTTGTCAGACTGACAGAAGACTTACTATTGATAATACATATTTTAAAGCAGTAGTTCCAGGTTGGTGAAAATCTCCAGGGGATCTAATTCATGTTCAACAGTCAGTTCAGTAAGATCTTTTTAATATATATGCATGTGTGCACAATTGTACTACAAATAAATTAATCAAATGGCAAGGCTGAGAAGCAGTTGGAGAAAACTGCTTTTTGAATTCTGTGGCACAAGAGAATATGTTGAAGAGTGACTAGCAAGTTATGGTTCTCTATTTGAATCAGAAACTCCATGCTTGGTTACACTTTTTTTTTTTTTCTCTAGTATAATCATATGCATTGAAGAAGCATCTCTAGCAAACGCAGAAGCTTCAGAGGTGTCTGAGTTTATGTCATCCAATACTAAAACTCTACCACAAAGCTTAGCTACGGAATTTCAAATTCAATTTGCCACATTGTTGATATGCAGCCTTGGTGGGTTTGTCCGTGAAATGCTCTGATCATCCTCACTCTTTTCCTGTCAAACTTAATTTGAGAATAATTTAAGCCATCAAAGGATTCATATGGTTTCTAGGTGATTTCTCTGTTTAGATTATTCCGGTATCTTTGCTTTTCAGGGCATTAGTCATAAATTCTGTGAATAGTAATGTACTGTCTAGACACAGTCTTAAATAAATGATGAAAAGAGGAAACTGGAACGGCTGAAATCACTGCATGGTGTGCTGTTGCTCTACTGTTATTTTCTTCTTGACGTTATCCATGCTTGCATGCTGGCGTTCTCTCCATTGTTGTAGTGGCTGAAAGGTCAGCTTGACCTTTCACAGTAACCTGTTTCTGGACTCTTCCCCACCTTTTCTTCTTGGAAGGAATCATTTATCCCTGCATGGGGTATGACAGGCCCTGCTTTTCTTATTTCTGTACTGCTGGGGCAGAAATATGTATGCCATTAGTCAAATTACTCTAGTATTTTCCACTAGTTGCCTGTTGATCCATTAGGATAGTTTTATACACACACAGACACACAAAGGAAATACTTCAACTTTTAAAAATGAAGATTGCAAAATTAAGTATCTAAAAGTTAAGACAAGCTAGGGTTAATTCTAAAGTTAGAATTAAATAAATGCAATTATTGTTCATTCTCTTTGTGTCTATGCATGCATTTTCTTTAAATTAAATTACCTGTTTTTCTTCTGCCTTGCCCCAAGGACCATGTCATGCTCAGAAAGGATAGAAGCCCTTCTAATGAGTTTCCCAGCAGTGCATCACTCAGGCCTCTGCATTCACTCTGTGGCTGAGTGCTCTGCTAAGCCTCTCTCTGAATAGAGAATTATTTATCACGTCTTGAGGTAAATCCTGGGGTGATTCACAAGCTGTAATTTATCTTCATGAAGCCTGTGTGAAGGGAAGGAGGTGCTCTGTGGTTACAGCTGAGGAAGTGAGCTGCAGAGAGATTCAGATCAAATAGTTTTGTGTGGCCTCTTTGAAACATCTAGGATATGCTCTTTCTTCAGGGGACTTAGTGCTGCCTTTAACAACTCAATGTGTTTGGAGTCAGTGTCTTCAGTGGTGACTGTGAGGAATCTCATGTTTGCTAAGGCAGCAGATCAGGTTCCCAGAGCCTGAAAAACCCATGTATCTGAAAGGTTGTTATGAGTTTATTGTAAGTGACTTTCTCAGCATCTTGCACAAATTCTTTTAGGCAGAGATGGGATGTGGTTCTCCAGGCTAGTTTTCCATTGCCTGAATTGTAGCATGGTTACTCCTCTTCTTGTTGAATCATTCACTACTCACCTTCCATACCACTGCATAAGATGAAACAGGAGAGCTACAGGCAAGAGGCTCCATCCTTAGTTACTTATCTACCATCTATCTCTGTTTGATCCCCATCCAGAAGATCCCCCCACAGAAGAGTGTGTTCTGGTGAATGATACGACTTTTTATAGGAAAGGACATTAAGTATTTTGCCAGACACTGAACCAGCACATCCTGACGCTGCCCTGCATCCTGATTAAGACCTGGATAGAGCCTAAGAATGGAGAATTTCCATTGGAGCCTTGAAATGGGATGCTATAACCAAAGCTGTCAGACAGACTTTTTAACGGGCTTTTTTCTATAATATCATAGGTTTGCTTCCACCTTCTGATGCCTAAGACAAATGCAGGATTTTCATCCTTAGCTGTGCTGCATCCTTTGGATGAAAACCATGTCCTCTGGGTGAAAAGAGAGAGAAAAGGGAGGTTACCGTTGAACAAATTGTATCCCTCAACACCTGGCTCTTGGGAGACCTCCCAGTTTTATGGTCACGCCACACACCGCGGCTATAGTTTAGATAGGCTGTAAATGAGCTTTGGGTTGCTAGGCAGTGGATGCTACATTTCTAATTCTCTAAGTTTATGCAAATAATGAAGGAGAAAAATCTATGCTTTGTTTGACTCATGGAGGTGTTTGGCAGCTGGTCCCCTGATGCTACCAGTGTTGCTTGGCAGATGGCTTACCTCTGGGTGACTGTCCCCAAGATGATCGAAGTAGAGAGCCTGAATTGAATTTCAAAGTACATCTGGTGTGATGAGGCAGGAATGTGATGTGAATCCATCCCCATTTCCACTGATATAAAAATGATGACCTTTAGGTTTGAGGTAAATGGGTAGTGTGGCGCTCCTCCAGGATTCAGTAGTGTTTGCTGAGATTGCATGTGACTTGTGACTAAATTCTTTTATTCAACATGGTAAAAAGAAAAACTTTACACAGTGTTGCTTCTTTTGTTTTGTTTTAGCCTGTCACTACAGATCTGAGTTTGTGATGCAAAGTGAACTTCAGGTAGCAGGGCAAATCCTGCAAGACATAAGGGAGTCAGCCTTGCGTCAGGGCGGGGGGGACGCCCCTTATTCACTATGAGAAGCCCTTGTCTGCCTAATGTTAACTTGAATGATGCTTGCAGTCTTGTTAAAGGGTGTGCTCACTGACTGTGTACACCCAAAATATACGTACAGAGCATACCAAATATGATAGGACATACCAAATATGATAGGAAATATCAAAGATAGTGTGGCCAAGGCACTCACCCATGTATTCTGGACCCAAAGCTTTAAAGCCGCATGTGCAAATAAAATGTCTGCTTCTGGGAGGTCTTACCTCAGTGCCTTTACTGGTCTCCAGCTTGTGGGTTCTGACGGGTTTTCCAGACAAGCTGTGGACCCCCATCACTAAAATCACATTGCTTTTCTTAATTGCTAGAAATTCTGTGTGATGAGTTTTCAATGCTTAATTTTAAATTTTAGCCTTTGATTGAAAATTGAACTGGGTATTTGCAGCATTAAAAATGAGATCTCTTACAGAGTTTGCTAAGAAGCCAAGGCGCTCTTTTTGCGGTAGGTTCCAGTCTACTGTGAAGGAGCAGAGAGAGGGGCCTGGAATGTGCACATATCAGCACATTACACAATTTAGTTTAAATCTTGACTAATCAAGATCATTTGCCGTTTGAGGCAAAAGTCATAGATTCAATATTCCCTTCCATTTCTCAGAAACGCTAGTTTTATTCAGAGCCTTGGGATAACAGAAATTGAAAACTCATAGAAAATGGCATTTGTTGATAGACTTGTAGTTTGCTCGTTTTTATAGGCCTTTCCTTTGCAATCAACTTTATTATAAGAAATGCATTTCTCCATTAGAGCCTGTTTCTATAACAAGATTCATCTTCATTTTTCTCCTGACTGACTTAATTGTACAATAAATAGATTGAGAGTTTATAGGACCAAGGAGCTGTAGCCACAAAACGAATGGAAAAGAGAAGAGAAATTTTTATGCCAGTTAGAAAGAAAAGAGCTGAGGTTGTAGCTATATTTGAAAGCGTGGGTGAAGATGGCATTTGTAGAACCTAACTATACTCTTTTCCTCTGGAGAAGAGTAGGTGTTGGCATTGAGCCAGGACCACTGTTTACAGTTGGTTTGGGAAACAGAAACCAGCTGCCCTGGCTGCCGTGTCTGTAGGGTCATCTGCCCTGGGTGAGCGACCTCATGGGGTGCAGGGCTGGTGCTATGTGGATGCCGCCAGGTTGGAGACCATGAGCTCGGTCCTTGTGTGTAACCCATTTATCTGTGACTGGGAACAGCATTTGTTTCAGTTCTCGTGTAATATCTTTGATTATTATAACTAAAGGTTACCTCTTTTGCAGCAAAAGTTTAAAGAAAGTCTCCTGAATTGCAGAGTAGATATTACTTGTTTGCTTTGATTGTTATATTTTATTGGGATTAATCATAGCTGACATTGGGTACATTTTCTGCTTTTCTGAATTTTGCAGTGTTTCAATGTCTCCATATTTAGGAACTATAAATATATATATGCTTTTATACACATAAACACTTATGGAAAATCATAATTTAAACATTTCTGTAACAGAACTGTCATGAACAAGAAAAAATTCTTATAACATTTACACTATTGAAATGAAATAACGACTGCTGTTTTCTCCCCGTGAAAACTTCAGAACGGACACAATTTTAGAATGAGGAGAAGGTGTTTGTTATAAATTCAGCACCACAATTTTATGGAAACAATGTTCTATGTTTTTGCTCTCAGAAATGTTTTTGTTGCTTAGCACTCAATAGATCCAGTGTATTTGCCTCAAGACCTGGTGTTTGTCCAACGGAGAATATGGAAACATCTGATTATCCTTGCACGTTTGATACTGAATGTCCAGGGCTTAAAAAATGCTGCAGCTCATCCAAAGGAGAAGGCTGTGTGGATCCAGTGCCAGAGGGTATGCAAATGAAAAATTCAAAACTGTTCCTAATACAAAAATATGCTTTATTTTTGCTTCTGAGGATGGGAGTGGGCAGAACAACTGTTGCCATAGCTCTTCATAAAACAAATATAGAAATCTGTTTTGGATCAGCTCCAGGATATTCAGCTTCAGTATTTCAACCTGTGAGCCCTGAATAGCAGATGCTACAGGTCCAGTGGACTTTGCTCAAGTTCTTCTAGCTAGTGTTGCTCTCTGCAGCCATGGGAAACATAGCAGTAGCTGGTGCTTTATGTGGGCCCTTCAAAACTTCAGGTTTAAACCTGGCTTCAGTTTCCCAGGGCCTTCCTGTGGCTTTGAACTGTGGCCTCGGACCTCAGCTGATTTGGCTGTTTAATTTTGTTCATTTCAGAAGAAATGTTCTGGTACAATGTGACAGTGCTTGTTAAAATGGATTTTAGTGAATTAATCAGAGTGGATCCCCACCTTTTGAATCATTCACGCCTGTTACACTCCATGGTATGTACAAATGAGAACCT
Organism: Tinamus guttatus; assembly: GCF_000705375.1. Next base: position 54,025 of record NW_010583373.1, on the reverse strand, counting down.
TCTTGTTTGTTGCTCATTGCATCAGCATCGCTGTTACTCAGTAACCACTAATGGCTTTGGTTTGGGAAGGGTCTCATAATCCTATGTGCTGGGCAGAATCTTGCTATCTAGTTGCTCTCTGATTGTTTCTGCAAGATAATTGTTTGGGCCATAATGTATTCCAAATGTCAACTACATCCTCAGGAACCCTAAGCAACTTTGTTTTAACAGCTTCTTTGGTAGATATCTCAGGTCTCTGACAAGAGGAATCTAAAGTCATATTCTAAAATATACTTTTTATCCTGCTTAAGTGATACCTGCTTCAACTCAGTTCCGTTCTAGGTCTGTGCCAGTCAGACTGAGTTGGGGTTTCAAGACCTGCTAAGTGGGATGTTTTCCGAGAAGGAGTTTTGAGATGAACTTTTCAAGAAACAAATCTGATCTATGAAACTGGAAACTACATGCAGGATGGATTATGCAGGGCTGAAATTTTCCCTGCCAAAATCTGGCATTATGGCATGGGAATGTCCCTGGATCCATTTCGTTTGCATTCTTGCTGTAGGAAGTGGTGCTCTGTGAGACACCAGTGAATTTCTTTTTCTGTAGGACCAAGGCTCTGCCTCATGCAGGGATTAGCCATGGCCATGGTGACTGTGTGTGTAGCCGCATTACAGCGGCACAGGACATATCATAGCATCCCAGCTACAACAGATGAGAAGAGTCGTCTTCTCTGATGACTAAAGAGCTAAAGGATGGTCTGTCTACAGAAAGAACCAAGCTACAGGCTAAAGTAGTGTTCAGACAGGGTGACTTTTTCAATCCATTGAATGATATTTAGGAACTGGATTGATGAACTAGGACAAAGACACCAAACCATAAACTTGGAGCGTTTTCCTAGTAGATGTCACTATTGCATGGGAAAAAAAAAATGGATTGGATGGGATTGGATGTTGTCACTGAAAGGTACCCAAAAGGGAAGTTCCCTATTGCTTAGCAAATGATATATATATATGCAGAAAATATATATATATGTAGATTATAGCAAAAGATACTTCTCTCCCATAATACTCTAGATTTGATGGGCAGGAGAACAGAAATAATAGCAGTAACATGGGGACTTTGTATGAATTTGGTTTTTCCTCCTGCCTCAATTCCTCCTTGCCTGACCCTGTCCTGTTGGGTTAAGGAGCAGAAGCAATCTGCTCAGACTCACCTGTCTTGCTCTCAAGGAAGCTAAGACAAAAAGTCAAACACTCAAAAGAAAACATCAAAAGGATGCCTTGCAAGAAACTTGTTCTTGAAAGAATGTATTCCAGGGCCTGTCTGCTCCAGCGGCGCCTTTTCCAATGCTCAGCTGATTTCAGTGTCCCCACTCTGATTTGTGATGTGTGGTTATGAGGACTAAATCATTCCCACGGTCTCTTTCTATAGCTCTTAGTCCCAGTCGCCTTGCTCAACAATCTGTTGCTTCACTCCCCTCCCCTCTTCTTTTCCGTTTAATATTACTTTTGCCAACACCAGGACTTCCCCCTGTTTAAGCCTCATTCCTTTGTCTACATTCTATTCTCTAGCCCCTCCTTTCCATCTTTTTTGGCCTGTCTTTTGTTCCTCATGTCCCAGTCAGTGCCCTTTCTCCATTATATTCCCTGAACACCAGTTAAAACAGCAAGGGGAAAGACAGTGCTGTGTGTTCTGTGGACACAGAGCTCTGCTCTCAGAACAACACAGCTGGGGACTGAAATTGCAAGGAAAGCCCTAAGGAGCCACTGGAAAAGCTGAGTTATTCTGTCTGGTTCAGAGCTCTAAGAGGCTGAAGCATGCTTGCTTGCTTGACGATGGACATAAATCTGATTTTTCAGTGAATTTAAACCTGTACAAGAGTGGTAACATTTTCCTAGGAAGAAGAAAACCCACAGTCCTAATGCAAGTCAGTCTGAACACCTGCCAAATGGCAACTTGTTCTTCCTAAGCAGTCAGGTGATGGTAGAGTTTCTTCCACATAATGTCTCTGGAATTCTCTTTAATGACTTTTCATAGGTCCTACTTCTTAGCAACTACTGAATTATTTCATCTGAAGCCTTCAGCAATCATAAGGAAAAAATATCAGCCTGAAGCTGACTCCTACGCTGGAAAACTTTAGTTCTGGTGAAACTATGGCAAAATTAAAGAACTCTTTTTAGTTGCTTAAAGCAGGAAGTGTTGGACAGCTTTATTACAGGTGCACAAATGGCCTACCTAAAGTATATTTTATCTATGAGATTTTGTTGTTTAAGCATTATGTGCAAAGAGAACATTTCCATACCTTTCTGAGTTACATGCTTCTGTCAAAGTGCTTGAGATCTGACATTGTAGCCCCACGCTTTCAGTAGTTTGGCATTACTGTGCTGTAGTTCCTTTGTGAAATGCAATAGTAAGAAGAGCTCTCCTTGCATAAATAGAGACCTAGTCTGCTAAGATTTCTGAATAGGTGTTTTCTGCACTCAGTTTATAATTATAATCATTGCATAGGTTATGCCTCATTGGCATACAGTTGCACCGATAAATGAGATACTGAACTGTTTATTCACCTGTTTTCCAGATTACTGGAGCATTACAACCCTTGAGTGCCTCTGTGTATCATATCCAGAGTAACCATGCAGAAATATATTCGGGGACAGTGGCCTCTCAGGTTCTCATTGGATTGCATCAACCAGCTCCACTAGTGGATGTGTCCTCTTCCTTGAAGGACATCGTGAAGCGTGTGTATGAAGTGATTGACACACATGTGCAAGGTTTCTATTTATTATAATCCTGTCCTTGAAGGGAGCCTTTTTGTCCCTCTTCACTTGAGATTTTATGTGTATGACTATTCATTGGCACTCAAATTTTGATGTGGCAAATTTTGTAGGCTTTGCAACTATGGCCCTATACCATACATTATAAAATGAATAGATGGGTGTAGTTAGTAATTATTTGGGAGTGGATAATTTGGAGGGGAATATTCCTGCTTACTGAGTTACATTTATTTTCCCCTAATAGCATAGCCCATCTTTGGGTTGAAAAGCAAAGGGAGTTTAAGTCTGTCATAATCACTAGATATTTTAGGCAGAAGAGGCTCTTAACAAGAGTGTAGAGGTATTCTATATCTGTTTATACAGATATACTCCATTTGTATATACTTGTTTATTTCCATAAACTTGTATGCAACAAGGAACATTTATAGTCTGTTAATTAATTCATAATTTTGTATTTAAATTTTAGGTAAATATTTTAAAATGTTGATCTAAATAGATTTAATCTGCTTTTTGCTACATAGCTGCGTGAACATTTCCACTCCTGCAATGCATCAACAGCAGTTTGTCATCATTTCTTGCTTAATGTATGTTTTTGAAAACACAGTCTAACTTTCAGTGAAACTATAAGTGACTGGGCAATTTGCCTTTCTCTCCTTCTCCTTTCGCTTGGATTTGGATCACACCCTGGACATGGAAGACAGGGCTGCCACTATTGCCATTTTATTCCAAAGAATCTCAGGGGGAAAATAAAAGTTATAACTCAATCAGGGCTTGTTTCAGGGAAGGGCAACTTTCTGATTTCATTGCACCTATATGAATCTGGAGCTGTTCCAACAAATTAATGGCAGATTTTCCCTGAATTTAGCATCTCCATAGGCTGGTCAACATGTGTTGCAGGTCAATCTTGATGTTATTATGAAGATCTGTGTAAGATATGATTTTCTTCTTAGATGTCAATGAATGTTCCTATGCCGTATTCAATGCTTGTCCTAAGAGAGACACCTGCATAAATCTGGAGGGTTATTACAGCTGCAACCCTGGGCATGAACATGCTGATGTCAGTCCTCAACAGAGGGAAGCAAGAAAGGAAGGTAAGAAATGTAGACCTCACCTTGAAAATACAGAGACCGATTCTGTGGGACTTTGGTATAGGGCAGGAGCTGCCTGAGAGCTGAGAATTACTGGAATATAGGGAAAAGGTGCCATAGGAGCTAGCTGTTTCTGGTTGAAACATGGTATATTTATCTCACAGTTCCAGACTGTCTCCTGTATCTTACCCTCAGCTGTCCTTGCCCACTAGCTAAAATCTCTCTACCTTCAGACCGTGACTTCTTCTCAGAGCAAGTCATTCATAGTCAGTACACCTCCCTAGTGGCCTGTGGAAATCTGTTTAATTACATTATGTGCACATAAAGTCTCCTTTCCTTTTGGGCTGCATGACTACAGCCTGAACTCAGTGTCTGTGTAATGTCACCTTGAGCTGCTAAAGTGCTGATGAGCTCTCTTTTGGAGGCAGCTGGAGTTTAGCAGTGGGTGGAATGATTCTTTGCAAAGTCCAGCAAAGTATGTAGGCATGTACTTACAATCTACAGACGTCAATGGGTCTGTTAACAAGCTTACAGATTATGAGATAAATAAATGTTTTCAGATTTGCTGCTTTCGTTCAAAAACAATTTTACAGTTCCTTAGCCTCAAATATTAAAATAATATGTAATACTAATGTATTATTAATATACGTACGTGAAAATACATCTATTTTCATTTGTATTTATATAACTTTTATTGCTGCTTTTCAGCTCCTGAAAAAGTGAATGTTATTACTTTGGATTTGCTGTATTAGGAATGTTTTACTGTTTCTCCCTTAGGCATAGTAACATCTATTCCAAGTGCAGCGTTGGATACCATTAACACTAGCAATAGCTCTCAGTCAATAAGTAATTCAACTCCCTTGTCCATGACTAACCAATCTGCTGAGGCTGGATGCTGTGAGTAAGCTTGGATTTGAATGAATACTGTCTTGCATTTAATTCAGCACTTTGTTGATCCCTTTTTTGCTGAGGCTGTTTGAGCTATGGCAGGGGGATGTTCACAGAAGCTGACGATAGTTCTGGAGTGAATGTCCACTTATAGAAAGAAAGAGGATCCACCAGTGGGAGATCAGATCCGGAGCTGCAGTGCTATGAATAGATCACTAGAAAAGGCCTGTGGTTATCCCAGTGGTTACCAGAGGAAGCCGACCTCCTTGAAGTGGGGTGGCAGTGATGAGCTTCCTGAGCCACTTTTGCCTGGTGAACAGTTCAAGTGCAGCTCCCTCTGGAATTCCAGTGGGAGTTGCACAAGGTGGATACCACACTTGTGCCTCTGGACCCAGCTCACCACCCTGCTTGGTCCTAGAAGGAGGAGGCTCCAGTACCACATGCAAGAGATCCTGCTGGCCGTGGATGGTCTGCCAGGATGCTGCCAGGCCACAGCTGGAGCTAACCTTTGTGAATGGATGCTCTCTCTGCTTTGTATTGCAGCTGCATGAGGGACCATGAAAAGAACAAAATCAAACCCCAGTAGGATTGTCTTTATATTGGTGACTTCAGTTCTTTCAGACATGGGGTATCACGATCCTTTTAACAACATCCTGTTCTTCTTTAGGGAGGAAACAGTTGTAAGGAGTTCTTTGCCTTGTTTACTGAGATAGGCTGGATGTTCTTGATCTTCGTCTTTATCCACAGCTTCTGATCTAATTTGAAGCTGAAAGAATTAAACTGAAATCTTCCCAGCACAAGGCAGTATGACTTTTGGGCCATCTGGCACAAGGCCTGGAAACAATTCTATCCCATTAAAATAATTTAAGAAAACAACCCATTTTCTCAGGCTGTTAGTAGAAAAGAATTGAAATTGTGGTAGCAGGATGACTTGGTGTCTAGTTCAGTATAGGGGCTGATGTTCCTCTCACCTGATCCCAGCTGTCTGTAGGAGAGGTGTCCAGTCTGTGGACAGCATCTCTACTCTCTCTGTAGTTCATGGAGAGAGAGAGGCCCTGCTCAAAATCATTTCAATTCCACCGAATATAGATGCCTGGATGGCTGCTCCTCTGAGGAGAGGAACCATCTATGAAGAGGCTTCTCTTTTCTAATCCTAAATTGCACTGGGCTAGAGAGGCAAAAATAAGTAAAATGTTCTCCCCTTCCTCCCCCACCCGCTCAGCCTATAAAAGCTGGGCTCTGCTTACATAGCAATTGGTATTTTTCTTTCCAGTCAAAATCAAACCACTGAATCTCCACCTAAAGATGTACATTTAATGATTAAAATGGCAAGAGGCTCACAAGTGTGAGCATATGTAGATTACACAAGTTCACTATTTCCAACTTTCTTTTGTTGCTTGAGCCCATAGTTCACTGTCAGATTATCAATATTACAAGAGATTCAAAACTAATATTTATGTTTAAAAAAAAAAAGAACGAACACTCAGTCACTGCAGTGGTTCATGGATGAGGGAACCTATTACTGTGAGAGAGATGAATATTCTGTTGTGACATAATTGAAAGAGAAATTTCCCCTATTGACCACAAAAGTGCATGTCTATAATAATAAATTTAGAAGAGCACTATGTTTTCAGGATGAAATAATGTTTTTTCTTTGATAACCCTCCCTGGGACTGTGATAGATCCTCCTCCAATTATAAACCACCGAATCTTCAGCGTTACCAGCAATAATTTTGAAATGTCTTGGCACATCCCTTCCACTCTGAACCATACTTTCCAAGTCCAAGTATTCAAGGACAAGGAGATCGTGCAAAACCTGAAGACAGAAGAAATGAAAATGGATGTGTCTGGACTGGAGGCAGGTGTGATGTACTCAGTAGAAATCAGCTATGAAACATGTGGAAAGAAAAGCATTTCCCAACAAAATGTTAAAACAGGTAAATAGCCACTTGAAAATATTCTGTCTTTACACTCACTTGCAGCTCAGCAGCGATTCCTCTGGGTCTCCCTGAGGTTAATTTCCCACCTCCTTTGACACTTTATCTGCGCCTGCACCAGCATTTTGTCCTGGACCACCAGGCAGCAGGGCTTTGGCCTCAGCTGATGAAGCACTGCTAGAGCTGACTCAGACAATTACAGATATTAGGCTAAGCTAGAATTCGCTTTTGCTTGGTTGGCACTACCTTCTGCTGCCATCACTACCCTTTCTGCTATCAGGATCTTTTTCTCATGATTGACTGCTGGGGTAAGTGAAAAATCCAGTCAGCTGCTTTGGCCAGGGCTCTGCTGACCTACTGAACGTGCTCAGGGGAAGGCTGGATTTTGATGAATAGTTTGAGAGAGTGAATGATTAAAGTGAATGACAAGAGCTGTGTAAGAAAGCCTACAGAATAGCTGCATAATTTCATTCAATTAGCCAGTGATGTTAGCTCCCTAAGGCCCTGTTTATGAAACATAACTTTGCTTTTTCATTATCCTTAAAAAAATTTCTGAGCCTTCACAAAAAGAGATCTTCCTTCATTTTCTTTAAAAAGCAGGCAGTGAAGTATTTAATGGCTGCCAGCATGGGAATGCTGCTATTTATGTTTATCTGTAAGAGCCTTCCCTTTGATCAGATGAGAGATGACTCCTGTTTGGGTCAGCAGGA
>NW_010583373.1:19978-39209 GCF_000705375.1 Tinamus guttatus | reverse complement strand
GCTGCCACAGGAGTCTGGCGTCCGCTGGTGCGCCGCATCGAGACGCTGCTCTCACAGGTCCCACCAAAGGAACGGCTGGGACGACGCTGCTCGGTTCGGCATTGCTGGTATCACCAAACCAAACGACCTCCGCTATTACAGAGAGACATCAAGTTGTTGGTGTGTCTCAGGATGGCACCAGCACAGCTCTGCTGGTCACAGGAGGTGCTGGAGTTCTCACTCTCAATACCACTCTCAATACCACTCTCAAAATGAGCTTAGAGATGGAGAGAAAGAACAGCTCTTCATCTGAGAAATATTTTGCAGTCCAGAGGTCACCAGCTTTGCCAGACTTCTCTCAGGCATCCAGCCCAACGCGAGGCCCAGACATGGACCAGAGTGAGTATGTGCCCAGCAGAGGCCTGCATGCACGGTAATGCAAAAGCACGATAAGCCAAACCTCACTCAAATGCCAGAAGGATGCATGAGTGTTGTAATTGATGGTCTGGAATGAAGGCAACTAAAATTAGTTTTTGTAAGATATACTTTCTTGCAGGAATTGGCACTTTTTTTTTTTCCCCCTAAATCAGCATGCCAAAATATTCTGATGTTCTGGTATTTGACAGTAGTTCTATTGATGATACATTTCCTCTTCTTAAAACAGGTGAAGCAAATTGTACAGTGTTCAGAGCATGGCTCATCAAATGTTACTTGTCCTTTTGTCACATATCTTGATTTCTCCTGCATGCTGTGACACCAGGGTACTATAGCAGCAATCCATAGAGATATCTTAGAGACAAGAGAAAGCAAATAACCTGCCTTTATATTCCCTCAGTTAAGCAAGGATTAGATAGAACTAAGAAAATCCCCTGAGGGGCAAGACGTGCAAGGAAGTATGTGAGCCATTTTTGAAGACCTTTAATTGAGATTAAGAAGGATGATGGAGTGGCCTTTATCCATTTCAGTTTAGAAAGATATATTGCAAGTGTACTTAGGGAACCTTTCTGTTGATTGTTGCTGAATCATACCTCACGCTTAGAGTCAGATTTGGTCTTTAAATTATAGCTGTGGCTGGTATATGAACGTCACTGTCTGTCTCTTGCTAAATGTACTGTTCCTTTAGTGTGTTGGTAAGGGATACCTGTTTCAGTTGTGTTTCTGCTTGTCTTTATTTTTGCTCTTGTGCCTTCTACCTCTCTTCAGTCACAAACTACACTCTCCCATTTCTCTGTTCTCTTCCTCTCTTCTGGGTTCTCCTGTTCCTGGGGGTCTCCATTTATCCAGCACCCTTCTGGTTCTCTTTAGTTCCTTTCTCCCTAAATACTTTTCCACCCTCCTGAGACCATCTCTGCTGCCTCTTCACCCTCTCTTCCAGTGCTATAGTTTCCATTTCTCTAGCTCTAGTAGTCTCTAGGCAGTCATGCAGATACCTCTGTTTCTGCTTTTGTCTCTCTTTTTTTCATATCCTTTTCATATATCTTTTTTTTTTTCTTCCCTGCTTAGCATTGGTGACATCTAGGAAGAGAGCTAGATAAATGCATGATTTGGGAGTTTGCTGGGCAAATGGAGGAAAAAAGTCATTTTGGACTGCGTAAAATATTGACCTCAACTGAAAAGCTCTATTTACTGATTCTTTTTGTGTTTTCCCCCTCTTTGATATAGGGAAGAGTAAAAATAAAAGAAATATTTGTGTTGTTGTTGTTGTTTGTTTGTTTTTTCCCTGAATGAAAACAACAAATATTCATTAAAAAAGTTGAGGTAGCTTCTTTTAGATATCAGATATCGAAGATCATTTTCTTAAAGCTGAGAAACAAATTGAAGAATTCTACATGAACACATTAATACATAGATCTGCTTTATTTTATGGATGAATCAAATATTAAGCCAAGTACATTTGCCCAGCTTTTGCTAGGAAAAAGGCCTACAAAGGAACTATGCTTGGTGAACAAGAGTAAGAGCCACTATGGTGGTACTTCATGAACCCAAGCAGGTAATTCGAAGTACAAAAATGTGAGTTTAATATAGAGCTCCTCCTTGTGGCAACACCTCTCACCTGGAGCTCATCCTTAGTCATAGCAGAAAGCAGGGCCAAATCTATCCTTCTGGCCAATGGTGGTTCCTTCTGGACCAGAAACATTTTGGGATAAAGCAAACTGTCAGTAGCTTGCTTTAAGTGGCCATGACTTTCTCTTCTCCCCTGCGAAGTTTGACTTCAGGACAGCTTCTCTTCTTCTAGTACCTGTTCCAGTTGACACAATTATTCTCCCCAGTGGGGCCCAAAACCGCTTTCATGTAGTGTGGTGCATAGAGTCTTTGCAGAGTCCTGCCCTTCAATTCTTGCTGCTTCTGTAAAAGCAGGTAATGTGGGAGACAACCTCAGTGCAGGAGCCTGACAGTCTCAGGCCTTTAACCTGGTATCCTATACACTGTTGAGATCAGGACAGAAATATGTATGAAGGAAAGCAAGGAAGTATGCCAGAAAGTGAAGACTGGATTTGAAAGAATTCTGAAAACTGAATCCCTTAGCTAGATCATACTGTCCTTTAAGTTTCTGGTGAAGAACCATCTTCTATTTGTAAGAAACATTGAAGCCAGAGTAGATCTTGGTGGATACTTAAGGCTAAAGGTGATGATCCATTAATAGCTGGAAGGCAGTGTGAAATATGATAGGCTGGCAAAGGTTCAGGTGTTGGTTGATATAAATCAGCTTGTTTGGCTAGACACTAAAATGATGCCACTGGTTTCAGTGTAGTATGAGAGCCCCTCTCCTCCATTTCATGATCACTTTCAATTGCTCTTTTAACAACTGCATTATCAAGAAATACTTCTCATTTCTGAAGCAAATCATCACACCTAACAGTAGCTATTTGAAATGTGTATGCCCAGTCTGCAGCTATCTAGCCTCCACCTGAGGTTGGAGAGAGAACCTACCTGGAATGATTTATCCACTGCAGGAGCTTGTTTCCCTGCCTGGAGTATTGGCAGAGCCAGGACAGCAAGCTGAGTCTAGGAACAGAGGCCAGACACCTGATCACAGCCATAGAGTGGTGTTGGGGATGCTCCACAGCATCTGAGACTTAAAGTGTTAGATATAAGACCTAAATGAGATTTGTGCCCGTCTTGAAAAGCATCTGGAGGCCAGAGGAGGTAGCCTAAGATGCTGGATGCTTGTGCCTAGGCACTTCTATCCCTGGCTTTATTTGAGGGGGCTGACCTGCTATTGTTTTGTAACGAGCCCTGTGTAGCCAGGCGTGCCAGAGACTGCCACACGGTCATGCACGGCCCGTAGTCCATGAAGCGTGTGTTTAAATTGTCGTTTTATTGCCTTGCAGCTATTCAGAAACTTAATGGAGTGGTGCGGATAACAAATGTGAAATACTCTCGGGGCTTTGGTAACACAAGCAGCAAGGAATATCAAAACTTTGCACGTCTCTTTGTTGATGAAGTAAGTGGATGAGAAGGATGCAGCCTGTTGGTGGTCTCAATAAAATCATGTGTTTGGTTTTTCCCTTTAAAGGGTGTCTTGACATATATGTACCCCCTCACACACCTGTGCATGTCCTGAGTCCCATGGACGCTATGAGTCTGTGCAGGCAACATGCTGTTGAGTGGGGCAAGGATCTGGGAGTTCTCCAATGCCTCTGTTTCCTCTACTGCTCACATGTAGTTATACTGTCTTTCCTATTTCCTTCAGGGTTGTGGTGAATGTTAATGAATATTTGCAATGCCCTAGCAATACCCTCACCCTGCACGGAGGTATATTAATGCACTGCATGTCTGTTATTATCATTTTGCATAGTACCTTAAGGCTGACACTTTTATAGTCATCCTTTTTTTGAAGGCCTGTATCTAGAGAGGGAATCTAACGTGGTTTCTTGGTAAGTCACCTCTGCCATCACTTCTAATTAGGGCACAAGGTATCAAAGCTCCTGCTTTAACACTCATAATTCTCATGGACAGTATTACTCTTCTAATTTCCTGGTGAATTTATTGGGAGTTTGTTCCTGCTGCATCTTTTGGAGCTTACTTAACACACACATCTGTGGTTAGATAACCACTGGTTGTGTTGGTCTGCTTTACGACCTTATCTGTTTCATCTTAGTACGCGGAGTTATAGTCTGTCCCTGAAATACAGCTGTCTATGGGGAATGCAGTGATGCCAGTCAGTGTTCAGGCAGAGTCCAGAAAATGAAAGACATTGTGGCCAGCAAGAAATGAGAGAAAATTGTAAGAAAAAATGTATAATCTCTTTTTCTGAGCATAACATTTCCGTGGATGTGTAGTAGCTTTCCGACTGGGTGTTACCCGTTTGCACCCTTCTGGATGTGTTAGTGGAGCACGGCTCTCAGGGTTGCTTCCACCCTGGGCCGTCACATCATGGAAATAGTCACAACATGAAAGTGACAAGATTACGCGGAGTGAAAGGGGAGCAGTTCTCCATTGACCTCGCTTTCATTCAACATCACTCTCTGCCTGAGGCTATTTGGCAATAGGGTGTTATTAAAATGGGTTAAATAAATACTTATTTTTCACAGGTTATTCAGTCTGATACTGTAATCCAGAAAATTGGTGATACAAATATTAAATTATTAGATAGAGGAGCTAAAGTATTTTTATGTGGATAAAGCAACTAAAGTATGTTTTGTGCCATTGTTACACAGTTCCTGAGTTTTAGACAGAAAAAAGAAATCACTTGGAACAATAAGGAAGTAAATCCTTTTTCCAGCTCACAGGTTTTGTGAATCAGCTGGCTAGACATGTCATAGTCTTGATTTCATCTATTTCTGAACCACTATATATAGGGCTTGTATTGTATTTCTAAATACCAAAGAAAAGCAAGTTTAGGAAAAGAAAAAGGTCTACACATTTTTGTTTTCAGCTTATAAGGGTCACAAGTAGTTTCCATTAAGGTAGACAGAGAAAGTCTTGCAAGCTTTAAAAGCAATATCTGGATCCAGTTAACGAAATGTTGCCAAAGATTTTTCTTAAATGTCTTTGGTGTAACCATCTACAATTCCGAAAACGTTTAAGTTTTCTTGTGTATAATGTTCTTTAGTGTAGCACTGCCCCAGTACTTAAAAGCCTTGTGGTTAAATTGGCAGTACAGCAAATAGAAATACTGTCCTTGGAATACAGTGTGCATGAACATGAGGTAAAAGTCTTGATGTGACAACTTACACTCTCATTTTCCAGGCTAGTCTCACCGTACTCCCGACACTGCACCTGAAATACAATATTGCAAAGTGTGAGAAGAGTATTTTACCCTTGGGTTTAGCTTAGCCTTTCTTTTACAACAGCCAAGAAGAATATCATGACTACAAAGGCTTTTCCTCCCCTAAATTAACTGCGAAAAAAAGGGGCTTGGAATGAGAATGCATTCTCTGAAGGGCATTAAATTTCAGAGTGGGAGAGATCATTCAGGATTCTAGTGTCTTAAATATTGATTAACAAAAAATGTTAAACTAATAAATGATATTGCCTTACTCCACAAGGTGACCGCCTCATTTGGAACTGGCAAAGCCTTCATCTGATGTAGCTTAATATACTTAAATTAATGTAATTAAAGACATTTGAATGTGGAATGGATGTTGATAGAGGAATTAAGGCAGTCTCACGGTTCCAGTGGAAGTTCGTCCCTCTTGTTAATCTGAGTTTCTCCCTCTCTTAAGAGATCCATAAAGGTGGCTGTGATGGTGGCTGGGCAGATGGGTGCGCTGGTACCTTTCCACTAGTGATGCTGGCAGAGCAGGGATGGGCTCTGTGTGCAGGAAAAGAGGTTTGATGCAGTTCACCTTCTGACTAACAGGATATTCTGTTAAAATTAATGTCCCTTTTATTTACTTGTTTCCAGAAGGCCAGTGGTTTTCTGCTGTATTGGCCCTGCAGGCTTGGCCAGTGCACATGTAGGTGGCCTGCAGAGGCTCTGATGAGCCTCCGGCCCGGGACCTGCTCATGGGTGATCCCAGAAAGCCACAGCCAGCCCTGCTGGGAGCCTGCTGCTGCCCTCTTACTCAAAACACCTGCTGGCCCTGCATGCAATGTTATAAATGGTGTATCATTTTCAGTGTGGCTTCCATCTGGCCCTTAACTTTGACTCTATCTCACTCATAATTTTCCTTTCTTTAATAGGGAACACTCCCTTCTCTTGATGTCAGTAGTTTTGCCTGTGCTTTCTCCCTTTCTCATGGATCTTCCTTTGGCATACATGTTTGCCCAGTTTTAGTTTTGCTAGTTTTCTCTTTTTTTATGCTGCAGGAATTGCGGATACAAATACAGATGCCCCCTGCCATTTTTTTTTTTGGTAAGAAAACCTCAGAAATGCTATATATTGAACTACTCTAAAAAGTCACTCTTCCTCATTTCCTCACCCCAGAGCTCTTTATAATTCATCAACCATTACTTTGATAACTCGGGGTGTGGTACGTGTTGTGAAATCGCATAGCCTTCTGAATAAAGGGTTTTGTAGTGTCATCTAGTGGCTAGTGACAAGTAATGCGGCTGTACTTTTGAAGATGCTTTTCAAGCTTCGAGTCATGCTTTGTAAGCAAAAATGTGCATAAAGACAGGAACAACTAAACCAAACAGAAAATTCAAAACCCAAAGTAAAAACAAAGCATCAATAAAACCAAATATAGAAAAAAAAAGAAACAAAAAGATGAAAAGGGAATACTGGTGAAATTGGGGGTGGACTAAGAAAATGTTGCAAGTGTATTTAATACCTTGAAGTTTGGACAAAAAAGATGAAAGCCTGGAGCTGACCCACAACTTTTCAGTACATGGTCATGAAATGGCAGAAAGGGAGAGGAGGGCAGACCAAGACCCGCGGGGCTGGTTGACAGGGCGGATAGCGTGGCTGACAAGGAAAAGCTGAGGAAAGTCGATCTGGGCAGAAGTGAGTGAGTTGTATATCCTAGAGAGAGGGTCTAAAGCAGAGCAGGGTGCTGGAAAAGGTGTGTGACTTCCCTAGTCAAGGCAGCTACGTGCTATCACTGGCCAAGTGCTGCTCATTTGGCTCTTACAACTCTGCTGCTCTGTGTCTGCCTCTCTTGGTACCCCCAGAGAGCCTGGCAGAGATGGGAGGGCATGTGGAAGTGTTTTTTTTTTTTTTTCTCTCCTTCTGTTTCCATCTGTCTGTGTCCTTCAATGAAGATAGTGGCTGTTATGTACATGAAAGTTGCATGTGTCCCAGGCTCTGATCATTCAGGAAGAATGACAGGGATGTCATGGGATTCGTCTGTCTTTTCCTGCTAGGAGCAACTCTCTGTGCAGACCCTCTCTTGCTGGGCTTTCACTGCAATTGTAATATCAATAGCTGAAAATACTGCAAGTACAAAATACAAGTACTACCTGCTGAGGAAGGTGTTTTGTTTCAGCCTTTTAGGCTTGAAAATTTGGTCCAATATTTTCTGTTGTTCCACTTCGTAAGCTTCAAAGAATGAGAAAGACTTTCCAGATACATGTACATGTGGTGAGGAGCTTATTATAGGAAAGATATTAAGAAGCATGGGAGATCTGTTAACGTCTCCTGGAGAAAGGGAGAGAAGAAAATATACACTTCTCATGGACAAATTCACCATGCTGGTGGATGGTGTCACACAGCCTGTGCTTACCCTGCCATGCGCCATGGCATCTGGTCTGCAAGGTCGAGCAGAGAAACCTCTCCCTGTGCTCTGCTTTTCTTGGGGAATCCAGACAGGCAGGGAGCCCAGTACAGTCTTGTAAGAACCCCTGTTTGGGCACTTAAAAGATACAGACTTAGGGGAGCATGTGTGGATGTCTAACAACTTCCCCTTTCAGTGAGTTTCTCACAGTGATGTGAGAAAATTTCTGTGCAAAACATCATCTCCACATACTCTTTCTAGATTAATTAGTATTAGCCTTCTATCTTGCCTGAGATGATGCCTTTTGGTCTGTGTTTGTTACTCCTGTAGATGGACCTGGGGCTGGAGATGAAGAGAAATGATGCAGAAAATATTTAAACTGTTGAAATTCCCCTCAGGCGCTTGCATCTGCATCTTCTCTTGCTGCATGAACTGCCCTCCTGTGGGAGGAGGAGATGCTCCTGTGCGCGTCTGCCCTCCAGAACGAACCCAGCCATGGAGGGAAAAGCCATGGGAAAGGGAGAAACTGAATATTCAGCTCCAGCTTTTTCAATCTCTTTGGGAGAGGTTGGTGTCTCCATCTGGGCAGAGGAGTGGCGAGACTGAGCAGCATTGCTGGTGCAAAGCCTAGAGCAGAGCTATGTCTTCTTTTCCAGTCATGTATAAAGCAGACCACCCTGCTGCCCAGAGTGATACAAAAGCTCATGTCTGTGGGCAAGTGTGTGCTTTGAAAAACGTGGGCTTTTCTTTTGTAGTGAATTCCAAGGCTTCTCCGTACAGGCTGTGAATAGTAATTTTATCAATTTCTCTAGACTGCCCTAAACTCAGCTATGGTTTAGCACTGCACTACTTTGAGAGCAAAACAGTGCATGTCATTTCCTAGCCTGGCCCTTGGACTCTCCAGGAGGACCGTGAATGTGGTGTGTGTGTTGAGGTGGCAGATAGAATTTGCAGAATTAGTATAACTCTCTTCAGGGAAGACTTTAGTGAAAAATTTCTGAAACCAAACTCAGGGGAGGGTAGAGCCGAGGCTTGACAAGAGATTGGGCTGTGTGGCAATGCTGATAGCCTGAAAGAGCCGCCTTCCTGTTGTCTTCACCCTGGTCTCAGTACTTAAAAAGAGCCAGGTTTACACTTAATGATAAGCAGAAGAATTCTGTGCATCAGCTCCGCTCTGGTGAGAAATCACTTGTGAAGAAAGCCTGAGGGTGGTCTGCTCTGAGCTGTGAGATATGCCTGAGTGCCCTGAATGAGTTTTCTAGGTATACACACAGCCTGGAGTGCCAAGAGGCCTCTCCACCCCCGTTACCTGCACCTCCTTGTCTTGTGTTGCTCCCTCTCCTGTGGCTTCTGGTTAGACTTAACCAGACTCCTGGTTAGCAGGAGCTTTTGTGAGTACCTGGGCCAAACGATAGATGGGGTGGGTTAATCATTTTTCTTGTTTAATACCCACAGTCAAATGTCAAGTCCTTTAGCTGCTGTTGAGTGGAAATGTTGCTAAGAAGCAAAAAATCATTTTTCTGCTACTGCCCTCCAGAGTAAGCAGCAGAGTTGTAATGCATAATATGCATTTCTGGGCACTATACAAAGCCTAAAATGCAGCTGTTTCGATCTATCCATCTTATCTATATTTTGTTTTTTATTCCAGGTACATAAATCTCTGCCCCCTGAGCTCCTTCTGAAAATGGATGCCGGTCTGATTAAAGTGTTGATAACTGGTATTACTAATGGGAGCACAGTGGTAAGTTTCCAGGTACTGATTGCAGAAGATGTGGATGTCTACTACATCATCACAGCCTTTCACGATGCCTTTGAACACAGCTCCTATTTCACAGTTGACAAGAGTGATCTCTCCATAAATGGTAAGGAGCAGCTCATATCACAACGGTTCTTCAGAACTAGAAAGTTGCTAAAGCCTATTATTAGCCTGCCTGGGTTTTTTTTTTAGATGAAAGTACCCGTAAAACTGATGGATGAAAAGCCATTATATTTCCTTTTATTGCTTCTGCCAACTGCCAACTCACCCCATCCACTTTTTTTTTTCAGAGAACATCTAAAGATAAAATAAAACCTATGGTATCCCTGGTCCAAAAAAACAAAACCAACCAGTGTTTTGGTCTATAGCTAGGGGATTTATAGAATAGAAGATATGGAGAAATTACAAACTGTGGTCACAAATGGAGGGTTTTATAAGCTACCAGTGAAAACAGGTCATTTTACACAGACAATCTAGCCCTAAATAAAACCATTTTGAAACACATTTCCCTCTGCTTTTCACTGATAAATTTGCATGACATAAAAGAAAACAAGAAACAAGTAAATTAGTTCTGCAGTGAGAGCATCCATTTTCCTCAACGTATGGGGGCTGGGAACTCAGATGGAAATCCACAGTTTACCAAGACCAGCACAATGGGTGATTGTATAATTTCTTCTTCCTTATATGTAATTTAAGATGGTAAGAGGAAACATTAGTCTCCTGACTAAGCGCTGCTGAATCCTGTCTCACAAATTGATGCCATCTCTAGAAGAAAAATTGCAAATCTATATCCTCAACATAAGTTTGTCCAAAGGCTATTGTTATAAGCTGTCAGTTAAAATTGTGGACAAAGTGACATCAGAAGCATATATTTACTCTGTTCTATACATTCTGTCTGCCTGTTACCCTTATAGCTATGTCTCTAAAAGGTTGCTGCCGTTGTTGGGGGATTATGTAGTATTTATGAGGTCTAATATCCAGCAAGCTATTGTTCCCTAAAGGCCAGAATCAGACACATTGTAGCTGAATAGAGATGTATTCATTGTGTATTTGCCCTAAATATAAGAATTACCAAGTCTGTAGTTTTACTGCTTACTACAGGTCATGCATGTGCTCTTTTTGAATCTCTGATATATATAGGCATGATCACTCAATTTCTGTAAGTCTTTTGCCTTGCTGTATTTAGGCCAAGTGGTGACGCTTTGTCATCACTACCTACTCTTTAATTAGTAAGACCAGGATTACCTTGTACAGTGCTTGCCTGCACTAAAACAAATGGTTTGTTTTAGGGACAATTTCCCACAGAGCTGGATTTAGGGCTGTTTTCTTAGTCCCACCTGTGGTGGTATGTTCATATCTGCACAATTATGATTAGCTTTGGGAAGAGAAAGGGAAGTTATGCCTATCTTCCTTTCCAAAAATGAAAATTTTGGTCAGAATAAAAATGAAGAAAGCAGCTAGAGGCAAACTTGGATCAGTCATATGAACCTTCTGCTTTTCAGACTGTTTCATTAATTTCACGGAATCACACGAAATCAGAGAATGATTAGGGTTGGAAGGACCTTTGGAGATCATCTAGTCCAACCCTCCTGCACACGCAGGGTCACCTACAGCACGTGGCACAGGGTTGTGTTGTTAAACATCTCTTCATGTCAGTGGGATGGGGAAAGTTGAGGAATCCCCTGGTTTCTAAGTGTTCCCTTTGGCTGTTGATCAGTTTAGGGGTGTAGGATTGGGGTGCCTGCAGTTAGGTGGAGCACCTGCTGAGCATCGTAAGTGACAGTGTTGCCACTGAAGGACTTTTGTTAGTCACATGCAATAGTCCTCTAGGCTGTGTGTCTGCTGTCTTGGAATTTCACAGGCAAAGTGTAATGATATGCTGATGATGCCATCATGCTCAAGTTTCGTAGCCATCACTTTTTCAATTATACACTTTTCTCCTTTGCCATTTGCTTAAATATACAGATTATGATGAATGCACCAGGGAAGAAGATGACTGCTCCCCAGATGCGTCATGTCATAACACACTTGGGTTTTATGAGTGTAGCTGCAATGAAGGATTTGCTGATGTGCATCCAGAAAAGCCTGGAAGAAACTGTGAAGGCAAGTTTTTTTTAAAAAAAAATTATCTGATGGCTGACTGAAATGTCTGATATTTATTGGGTCATTAGGTCACACCTGCCACAAGCCTTGAAATTTTGCCAGGGATTAATTTGGTTGGTTGTATTCAACTTCAGCTTTATTGGAAATGTCTAGCATCAGACTTAAAGAATTTCTAATTGTAATACTCCAGTCTATTATATAAATATTTAATGGAATCTTTCTAATGTTCTTTGAACAGTTCTGTTTTCTTTTATTTGCAATGAAAAGTAGATAGGGTTATGAGGAATTTGAGTTATTTTCTCTAGCAGTAGTAAAGGAGGCAGCAGCGATAATGGAGAAAGTAACTGAAAGCACAGAGTAGGTAGTTTTGCTTCTCTGTTGCAACAGAGATGAAATGTTCGGGTGATTTTTTGTATCAGTCAATTCATCCAGCTCCCTCTGTCTTTCTTCAAATAATTTCTTAGCTAACTTATGATGAATCTTGAAGTTATTTCAAGCTTCTTCAGTAATTCGTATTTGTTTTTGTAACCACAGTGATAAGCTACATGTTGGCTGAAGTAACAAGGATTTGTAAACTGATACCAACCATTCGTTTTGTTTAAACAAGTATTTAGCATTCGATAAGGAGCTTTTAGGAAAGTCAGCTTTTAAAGAGCTCAGATTTTTTTTCCCTGACTTATTTCCAAATCAGCAACTTTCCAATGTAGAGCATTCCAAAAAGGGGAGTTCCAGAAGGACATATTTTATGTGTGTGGCTTGGGAAATACATGTTATTTATATGTATACTCTAGTAAAAATGTTGTAGACAATTTTTGCACAATGAGACATGTCCTGTTTCACTTCCACAGGAATTTGC
Organism: Tinamus guttatus; assembly: GCF_000705375.1. The sequence goes on along the minus strand of NW_010583373.1, from coordinate 26,914 downwards.
TATGTTGAATTCATTACGTTGATTCAGTCCAGTACTAGAGCGCCATGCATGGGGCCCATGCTGGAAGTGGAGTGTTTCACATGAACATTAATATCAGTCCCTGCTTCTGCCTTTCCCCCTTTTGCTTTCTTCCTGTAGTCATTAAAGCTTCTGCTGCAGAAGGTTTGTTTTTCATTTCCTCAAAAAAAAGTTTTCCAAAGTGGGTCATAATTTCTGCGTACCCACTATGCACAAATGGAGCCATTTTTTTTTTGCTGAGCTCTGCTCCTATTTAGACTCCCAAACTAGAAGTGTTAAGTCCCCTCCACAGTATTCACCAAAAAAGTCTGAACATTGTCGAGCACCTTATGATTGGTGATCTCTTGCTGATCTTCCAAAAGCTATAAACCTGTCCGCTTGAGCACACAAATTATTGTAGCTTTCAGGAAATGAAGCATTTCAGCTTTTCTCATGGGATCTTTATGTATTAAGAAAAAGCCACAACTTTGGCAGTAAGAAGAGATTTTTTTGTTTGTTTAATTTGTTTTTGTTTTGTTTTTTAAAAAGAAACTAGTTTCCTGCCAGTAACTGTGAGTGTCTTTATAAGGGTTTGCTTTTATCAAATGAAATCAGCTTGGATCTGTAAATTAAAATAGTGCCTTTATTTTTTGTGTTCTTCAGCCCTTCCTGTCCTCCAGGAAGCAACAGTGATAGATAAGAAACCTGTACACAACATGGTTTTACCTGTGCCATCTCCAGAGACTTTGGCTCATGTTTCATCCCCTGCTGCATTGGACTCCACTACGAGGCATAAGGCTCTGGACAACATCACCCTCTCCAGTGTGGTGCTGCCTCCTTACACCACAGATCCAATGTCAACTAATGACTTTTTTACTGAAACATCTCCTGTGCCCCTTGTTAAACCTGCCCGGGAGGTTTCCATTAAAGATGCAGTGAGGGTGTCCTGTGAAATCGAGAAGATAATCCTTACCATCCAGAAGAGATTTTTACAGCAGGAGTCTATCCCTGAATCCTCCCTGTACCTGGGGGAGCCTCGCTGCAATGTGAGCGTCAGCAACGGCACTCACGTTGTGCTGCAGGCAGCCTGGGGCGACTGCGGCATCGAGGTCCAGACGGTGAGTCCTCTGAGCCAGCGCACGTGAAGAAGTCCCAGAGCATTTTGCTGGCTCTGTGGGATGAAACAGTACATCCTAGCCCAGGAATACACCTTTTAGCTGCTGAAATGTTTCCAAATTTTTTCTTTAGACAAGGACAACCCCTTCTCGCAAGTGGAAGAAGGGGGCAAGCAGGAAAGAGAAGAGTATTTGGGTTCAGGCAGCAAAACTCAGCAGCCTCTCCTGATTGACACTCACTTCCCATGCTTCTTTGTAATTTTTTTTTTTGTAGCTGTCAGAGATTTCAGAGGCTTCTCTTAAAAGCAATTTCAATATAATATTAAAACATATAGCCCAGTTTTTACTGTATAGTGGTGTGGGCCATGAGAGGGACTGTCTTGGTTTAAGGAGCGTCATATCCTTAAAATTTTCAACCCCCGATCCAACACAAGGCTTACGCTATGCTAAAGTACAGAAATTCCCATGTGGAATAATTACCATTGTAGACTCTACCAGGAAGGATTTTTATTTTCTAGCTCTATAGCAACAAGGATGGTAGAGGTTTAACCTGCTTGATTTTTTTGCACTCAGGGGAACAGAAAATTCCTAAATACTTGAAGCTGGTGGGTTTGCAGGTCTGCTATATCCCTAGAAACACTGATGTTGACAGGTTTTACTTTCTTCTTTCTGTGCTCCAGAATGTGACTAATACTGTAGCGAAAACAGTGCTTCGGAATGACATTTCTGCTCAGGGAGTAGTCCACCACTTAAAAGTTGCCAGTCCGATTCACTGTGTGTTTCAGAATGATCTCTTGGCTTCATCTGGATACATCGCAGAAGGGTAAGGAAGAACTCTGGGAATGTTGTTGTGTCAACACTGCTGCATGGGGAAAATCCCCAGTGGTCATAGCTGTGACAGTGACAGTGTTTGCTACCCTAAATAGCCTGACAGCCATGAATCTGACTCTCAGAGTATCCCTCTTAAATAGCGGATGTTCTGCTACTCAATCCCATGTGCCAGCAGACCCAACAGTCAAAAAACTTGTCTGTTGCTTGGTTAAAACAATTAAAATTAACCTTTAGGAACTACTGGTACTGATTTGAGAGCCAGAACTCCTGACCTCTCTTTGTCTCCCGGGACAATCACATGCAATTAGCAATAATAACATTTACCTGCTTTTGAAACGTAACTGTGTTTTATCTTTTCCACTGCTTTAGGTATGCAGACTGCTATGTGGTTGCTAGGCTTGGTGCGAGGATGTGAATTTCTAAGTTCTTACAAATTCTTATTTGCTTAGGAAAAAAAAATATATGTAATGCAAATATTGTTTTTGAAAGACTGCATCTTCTAACAAGATGGAGCAAAAACCTCCATTTATGGCTACAGAATAGACTACAGCAGACTTTCACCTGACAGTGACTGATCTCCTTCGGCACAGCTGCACCTCCTCTCTCTTCCCTTGCACCTCACTTTAACTATCATCAAATCCACCTGCTGACCCCTCAGTCTCTCCAAATGCTGTACCATCCTTTACAAGCAAAATTGCTGTCAGCCTTGTATCTTTTTTCTGTCAGTAGGATATGATTTCTTCCTCAGCCTCATTTTTTTGTTGTTGTTCTTGTTCAGACTGTTTCTTCCTGGCTTTTGCTCTCATTGCTTTCAACTTCAAGACAGCTCAGTCTTGTTCCTGCTCACTTTCTAACTCCCCGCCTGAAAACTTGATGTGTTTTCACCCCTTTCTCTTGAAAATCCTCTTAACATCCTGGACTGAACATAGCTCCTCCCTGTTATGTGTGTGAGAGGTGGAGAAATAATCATTGTATTTATGTCTAAAACAGTCAGACCTGTGGTCCTTAAAGAGGTGAATTGTTGTTTCAGAATTTACACCATTTTTGAGGATTTGCATGGATCTGGACGCTTCAGAACAGAAATGCAGTTATTCATTGGAAACTCCCCAATACCTAAAAATTTCAGTGTCTCTGCCAGTGACGATGTACTGATTGAAGTGGGCATCCAAAGAGAGAACACCAAGCTCAAGGTGGTGCTCACTGACTGCTGGGCAACTCCTACTAATAATTCAGTGGATCCTTTCTCATTCACTTTTATAAACAACAGGTACAGCAAACGCTAATTGCAAATAGTAAGTGCCATACCTTGGATATGCCAGTGGTACTAACCACTACTGTGTTATCTTTTAAATGCCTTTTATGTGTGTTCTCTTTGTTCATATGCACAGTCTTTTACCATTCTGATAGGTCACACCTTCGTCGAACTGGGGCAGTAGGTATAAAAAGAAAATGTTTTCAAAGTGGAATATGATGATTGTTTGAGCCTAGTTGATTCCCATGTAGTTTTTAAAGGAATTGTACTTTTTATCTAAAGAAATAAGTATTTTTGGTACTTGGTAGTGTAAGTACATTTGAAATGTACCCATTTGCCCATTTGTCTATGGTTCAGATATTAACAAGGCCCTATATGATACCTCACTGACATCCTAGGTTGGGTGATTCCTATATGGTGTGACCTCAAACAATATTCAGCGCACTCTGACAGGAGATGATGTTCATCCCTGGCCTCACTCCTATGTCTTCTTCTGTTGGCTTATGTTAAAATACACAGTAGTCCTTTATTTCAGTAACACAGGCTGTTCCTTCTAGTGTATTGTTAGGTTCACTCTCTGTGTTTGCTGAAGTCAAGTTTAAATTCTTCTCCCTGTTTCTGTCTTCCTTCTTTCCATTCCTTCAGACAATTCTTGAATGGTCTATTCTGTTTCGTTACTGCATCAGTAAAGCAACAAATAATCCTTCATCACAGCTATGCCTGCTGCAGAGTTGTTTTATAGAGCATCTGGCTATGACTTTCTAACAAAGGTTCACAATGTGAGTTATCATGTACTGTTGACAAAACATACCTTTTATAGCCCTACATACCATGTATGTTTTTTCTTCTTCCTTTACAGCTGTCCCATCCCAAACACGTACACTACACTGCTAGAGAACGGGAATTCAAGTAAAGCACAGTTTAAGATGAAAATTTTTTCTTTCGTTAACAATTCTGTGGTTTATCTGCACTGCAAAGTTCGTATTTGTATGGAGACACCAGAAAGTACCTGCAGGATGGTAAGAGTTTTGCTCTTATACTCCATTTTTTGTCTGTTGTGTCTCACAGGTCCTCTATGCCATTGACAGGCTATAACTGACTATAAGATAACACTTGAAATTTTCCTTCATGTTCTGCTGAGGGCAGAGAGGAGTAGGAAAGAACTAATGCCACATGGAAGTGCCCACCTTTTTCTTTCTGTTCCCCATCCCCCTAGTTATGGAGCTTACAGGGAAAGTGTTATCCAAATTAAGAAACTTGAGAACTGAACCTTTCACTTCTGCTTTATGGGTGTCTAGAAGATAATGAATAGACTTTAAAATGAGATAGGCTGTTCAGATATGTGTCAGTGGTTCTTTTAGCAGATAGCAGTTTCATATAAAAGTTTCAGGAGCAGTTTCAGTAAAAAGTCTGATTAAATTCACTTGGGATGTCTTTCTGCCCTCTTTTTTTTTTTTTTTTTCAACCTAGATATTTACTTCTCCAGGTCAGAGTTTAGGTGCAAGGATAGAAAGGATGGCATTAAGTTTCTAGGGCTGTGAATCCAGTACAGCTTAAAAGGGCTTTCTAAAGTAACAAGACAAGTAATGTTCTGTCTAATTGTGTTCCAAACCAATGGTTTGTTTCTTTTAAATTATAAGTATATGATACATGGTTCCATCTAAGAATGTGTTTCTTCAATAGTAATAAGAAAGATTAGCTTTCACTGATGGCTTTTTTGCTTTTTAGTCAGGACACAGGAATTCTCTCCTCCCTCTGCCAATCGTCCCTTTGTCTTTTTATTTTTTTTCTGTCAAGGATGTTTTCTTTAATAATTTAGTGTTCCTCCATTGTTTTACACTTTCCTCTAGCTCTAAATAACTCAATTTCAGCTCATTGTAAAGCAAATGACCTTTTCCTAAAAGACTACAAAGAGAAGATGCTTGTTTCCTATCTCAAAAAGCAAAGCTTCCTCCAGAGGAGAAGAAGTAGGAACAGGAAATGTGATTGGCAGATGCAAAGAAGGCTCCAGGTTTCACAGCTGATTTTGCACATTAAAAACCAGTGCTTCAGCAAACACCAGCTCATGGTCTCCTCTGGAGGAGTTGGTTCCCTCCATCAGTGCCCAGGCAGTGTCGCCCGCAGCCAGGGAGGGACGTGGTGAGAAGAGCCAGGTAGGGGAGAACAGGGACAGGGAGGACAGGGACTGCAGTGCTGCTAAGAGCTTTGCTAAGAGCTGCTGTGTTTGCTGTTGGAGCAGACCCAGACCTCTAGCTGTGTGGATTTGGGCTAATATAGCCATGTCAGTATGGTGCATGGCCAGCTGATGAGCTGGATCTCATCTGAATTACAGGGGTTAGCGATGGTGTAATTCTGATAGCTGGCTGTAAACGAGCTGAATATGAGGCCTGGAGGTTGGGACTGATGCCAGGAATTGACATGGCACAGCAGAGGTGATCAACTAGGCCCTCTTCTTTTGGAGACAATACTCATTTAAATAAAAGGAAGTATACTGTTCTTTCTCTTATGCAAAATTTATGTTAGATTGAGATAAATATATCATATGGAGAGAACAAGTACTGTGCACAACTCCCATAGGTATTCCTTAAAACAAACAGAAAAGTAATGAAAAGATAGAGATTGTCTATGTGAAATGTCTGTTCACATAAATGTTTTTCAGTGTGACTACAGATTATGAACTGGTATTTCCCTAACGCCATTCCTTTTGAACTTCCATGGGGTGATCATTTCAATGCAACGAAGCATAATATTAAGAAAGAGAACCCCCAAGAGTCAGAATAACATAGGGGTTTTAGATAGTCATCAAAAAGGCTCTGTATTATTAATTAGTCAGCCATATGCCTTATTGGAGTTTGAATTGATTGTTGCAGAGATGCCATGGTGTTCGATCCCTGAAGACTGGTGAAACCATTGCTACACACAGGACATCCTGGGGACCCCTATGTAAATCTGCAGGTGAGTTAAGAACAGATGTTTATAAAAAGGTGACACAGAATAACCACCACTTCAAGATTCTTTTAAGCTGGCTAAGGAACCTGAACAACTGTGATACGAAAACCTCTCCGTATTTTTCTGAGGAGAGAGGGTCCTTACTGAAGCCATGTGGCAGTATGTAAAAGTCTTCACCCTCCTTAATGAATTGATTATCAGATAGGCGACTGGGGAGAGGAGGAGAAAGAATTTCATGTTGCTATTTGCAGAGACAAGTAAGTACAACAGCCACAAAATCAAACAGTTATTACAATTGTATAATCAAAAGGTGGCTGAAATCTTTTAGATTGCAGTTAGTTTTTGTAGAGGTTACTCTATACCAGTCTTAGACCACAGTTATATTGAACTCTGAAGGAGGAGATAAGAGACTGCATCACTAGTTGCATTGCCACCTTTCCTTAGATTCCCTGGCATTGACTCAGTTATTGCTGCGAGGGAAGGTGGCAGAGCCCAGCTGGTGCACAGCACTTGGGCTAATCTCGTGGAGCAGTACGTTAAGGAAGGGCGAAGACCAGCCCCACATACTTAGTACAAGGTTCAACCTGTACTGCTTTCTGCATTTAGTCCTGAGTCATGTTTTCAAGGACAACTGTTGCCTCTAACATTTTGAGTCATTTGGCCTCCTCCAGCCATTTGCATTAGTGTAAAATACACATTTACGGGTATTTGTACATGTTAGAGTGTACAGCTTCAGAGTTATAACACATACCTAAAGTTACTAGGCAGAAGTTGCCCTATTTTTTCCTGCTG
>NW_010583372.1:408674-446678 GCF_000705375.1 Tinamus guttatus | reverse complement strand
TTTGTTTGGTTTCCTATGACAGATTTCATCAGCAAACATAACTTGGCATAGTCCTAAAAGCATAGCTCAAAGTTCATAATGATTTACATAGATTGAGGAGCTGGTTCAGCCAGCTGCAAGAACAGCTTTTCAGGCCGAAGCCTGATTTCCTTCAGCTCATTCTGGTACCAATGGGAATTTTTGGGCTTTTTTGAATTCCTGTGCCATGAGTTTGTGTACTGTTCTGCTCTTCCTGATCAATCCCAAACATTTATACCACCCCTATCCAAATACACATTTATATCACCTTGTGCAAACACATATTCCTATCTACCATCATCTGGCATTTTAGTTTGATGCTATATAAATATTTCTTTTTTCTAAGAGTTTCTGGAGTAGAGATCCACAGCCCTGCTCCCTCCAGGGAGCTTCTGAGACTCTGATAATTTTCCTATTTCTAATTTTAACTGCTTTTTGTTTTGTTTCAGAGTCACTAGTCTTGGAGAGAAATCACCTTTGTTTCTCAGTGTGGGAAGCCAACCTGTGAAGGATTTTCCCAAATGGTCCTCAATATGTGGCTGTCAGTAAGCAAAAGTGACTACAAGTAAACAAGTTTGCAGGTTTGCCCTGCAAACTTGAGGTTTGTTCCGAAAACTATTATATATCTTAAGGAAAACTAACCAAGAAGTCTTTTACCTGTATCTTTCTGTACTATAAGAATTGTACTTTGAAAGAAATAATTTTTCTAGTCTCGTGCACACTGCAGCATTATATTTCAAATATATATATGTGTATATATATATATACACACACATATATATACAACATATCTGCATATATACCTTTTTTTAACATTACTCTATGTTCTTATTGTATGTGCTATAACATTATTATAAAATCTTCCTAAGACCCTTGTAAATAGTAAAAAGCATATTAAATCCTGTGATTTTCCTATTGACAAAAATATTGCTAATAAAATATAAAAAATATGAAAAGGTAATATGGAAAATATTTCTGAAAAAATATAATACTAACAGCTTTTTATCTTCTAATAAAGAAAAAATATTTTAGGCAAATGTTACTTTTCCCCTACTTTCTCCCAGATTTCAGTCCTATTGCATGTTCAGTCACAGTCACATGAGTAGTCTTAATGAAATTCATATTGCTTTATAGTTAAAATTAGTTTCATTAAGTATAATAAAATAACTAAGGTTAGTGTCCTTGGAATCTTACACATAGACTAGTATCAATGTTTTCTTCCACTTCACTCTACAATTTTCCAATATATTCTAAGGGGAATGCTTTAAATTTGTCAAATGCGTGAACTTACTTTTGAAGACAAAACTCCCATCAATGTGAGAAGGCAGAGAATTGGATCTGTTGGGAAGGATAATGAGCAGTCTTTTCAAGAGGTGAAGAACTGACATCCCAAAAGACACTTCTTACCATAACTGTGTCTTTTTGTTGTACTGCAGCATACTACACTTTTTAAAACAAGTCCAAACTAGGTCCCATCACTTTTAATAAGGATGCGTTTGAGAAAATGAATTAATTCTCCTACAGAAAAGGTAGGTGAACTTGTACTAACTGTGGGTGGTGTAGTAATTAAAAGTCAGGAAAACTGCGCTTTCTGACAGTTCATTAGACAAAACAGTATGTGGAAAATGTCCTGTCATGTCTAATTGCTACAGCTGGTTGGATTTCTCTGTTATATCAGGGTATCAGCTATTCATAAACCAGCAGGAGGAATTAATCTGCGGAAAGATGCACTTCCTACTTCACACACACCATTCTGTGGGATCAATGTCTCCATTCTCTGACTGAAACCTATAACATAACTAAGGGACATGGTAAATATAACAGTAGAAAACCTATATCTAGTGGTAGTGTTAGAATTAGTGAATTGATCCAACAACATTGCTTAGAAGTTTAACGCTGTCTGAGTGGGATTACATTGTGTTGTCTATCAAGCTAATTTTTACATATACATTACTAAGCAGTTCCAGATGTGAAATTTGAGCTAGAGCTACTGGTGCTGGAACCTTGTTTCATCTCATGGTATGTAGAGAAACTGGCCTCAGTGCATAGACTGGTAGTCTTAGAGTACAGCAGCACTGCACAGTAGACTGATTATCTGATGTTCTGAGTACTGATACACAATTTACTTTTTCTGTAATAAAACAAGAGCAACAAGGCACCTTGCAGCTAGGAGGCATCTGGACTTGAGCTGGTTCTAATTCAGGCATTTTCAAGAATGCCCCCTGTGCCACAGCTGCACATTTCACTACTAATTTCAGGCAGCACTGGGATTTCAACCAAAGTGCCTGATCTGACTGACTGAAAGCACTCTCTGCCTTTCAGTGTACACCATGTTGTTTGCTATGGCCCTTACACAGCAAACATTTATGCATGTGCTTAACTTTATCAATCAACATTAGTAGCTATCTGTATTTTGAGGGAAACACATATTAATTGCAATTGTTGAATGCTTATTGCATGAACATACATTAATATTTGAGGACTACTGGGAAATCCATACATGATCTGCCTGACTCTTTAGAATTCCTAATATCCTAACTTTTTGTTTCAGGAACTACCTCAATGTCAAGAGCATTTCCTGCTTCAGCATGCACCTACTGCCTCACCTCTGAGGCAACCCATTCATCAGATTTGAGCTAGCTCTACAGAGGCATGATCCATGGTAAAGTAATATTTAGAAAGGATTTATTTAATGTGTTTCTGGATACTTTTCAAATATGATAGGAGACTCTTGCACATCATATTTTACTGGTGACATTTTACAAAATTTGAAATAATAACATAATAGATCTATGGAAAATCATTGGGGTCCAGGAAAGAGACTCTGTTATATAAAATTTCAATGCAATAAGTAAAATAATCTACTCAAAGTGTTTAGATGGCTGCAGTGCTTGCAAAGTAGTTTTGCATGAGTAACGACATTGTCCATTAGGCGTAGAGCCAACAGAGCATTATGTAAACAGGATCTGGCTGAACCGTAGGAGGTATTTGCACTCTGACATGGGGGATTAGATGTGGTCTGCTGCCATTCCCTGCAACCAGTGCAATCTTATAACATAGCCACAAAAGTAAAGGCATGAAGGCAAATAAACAGGAGATGATATATTTCCAAGACATTCTGTAAATGCATACAAAAGAAATAACTTGGATACATAAGGTACTATTTTTCAAAAGTATTGATATAAATCTTCCATTGATTTTAGTAGCAGCAGTACCAGGTTGATGGTTCATGATAAATTTGAAAAGACTGACTTTAGGCAGAGGGAATTTCATGTTTTGTACTTACCTCTATGACCAGAGGTGAAAGATAGCCCCTACCAAAAGGATAGCTCAGGTCAGAAACCAAACTTCAAGTGTTCTGATTTATTCTTTTAAGGACTTTTCTCTCTTCTTTGACCTTAAAGAGAAAAGTATTCCTAGAGCAAAATTATTGATAATAATAATAAAATAATTGAACAGGTAGGAATTCTTCAATTTATTAGGAGTATGTTGAGTATAGCATTTATCTTTTTGGGGCAGTGAGTCTTTTCTGGAGGTTTTGTCTCACACCAAGCTTCCTCCCTGAAAGATCAGCTTGGGTTTATTAAGTCCAGGCTAGTGGTGCAAGATCAATCTTGTCAAAAAAGAAATAATGCTGAGATAACTACAGCACCTCTGGTGTTATACAGTGACATATATGCAAATTCCAAATCGTGTTATGCATATTTTAAGAAATAGCAATCTATTCCTAGCATCTGGCAGCCAAATTTAGGAAACGAAGATGTGGCCTATACTTTTTTTTTTTCTTCTGGTTACTGGAATTTTAAGGCAGTTTTACAAAGTTATTTATATCTCAGCTTTGTATCCAGTATCTATATTTTGACTATTGAACTATAACAAACACAAATTCTAAAACTTTTCAGATATCACTGAATAGCACATGGAGTAAAACTTACTAACTTCAGTAGTTTTTCATTCTTCTGAGTTTATTTTTACACATTGTTCTGTATCCTACCAACATCTTCCAGAAGAGAAATCACATTTTTTAGGATTATTGATTCTTCATAAAAACCAATAGATTATTTTAATCTCTGTCTCAAAGCTTAGATGGAAGGTTGTGGCTTTCAAATTGTGAGTTTAATTTTCTCAAAAACACGACAGTTTAACCTTTTACTTTGCTCCTAATCTTATTACACGCCTCCAGAGGCTATATTTACCTTCAAGGCAAATGAAAGTTTTGAGCATATTTGCGTCCTCCATGTTTGAGGAATTAAACAGCCCTGTAGCAAAAGAGCATGAAGAGGAATTCTGAAAGGGTTTCAGGTTTAGGGTGAGCACCCAGATTACCGTGTCCAACCTGTCACTCAAATTCTCTTTATAGTCTCAAGGTCAAACACTCTGACCAGAATAATTTGTTGCACAACTGCACTTTACTTTTAACGCTGCTGGAGATGAACGCCTTTTATTCTTTACCAGTTTTTTTTTTTTTTTTTTTTTAGGGTTGGAAACAATGCATCATTGATGCCTGAAAGCTTAAAATCCTCTTTTCATCTAAGTACTGGCATCAGCAGTCAATGATTACTGTAGGTTTCAAGGATATATTCAGATTCTTTGGAGAAGGGGGAAGAAAAAAGCATTCTTAGTAGCAGAAGCTGACATAAAAGGAGTATCCCGATAAAAAAAAAAAAAAGAAAAAGAAAGAAATATAAGTGTATCCAGCTTCTGCAATTGGATCTGCACAAACTGATTCTGGCATCAGGATTCAAAGAAGCATGACTGGGGTGGAACCCCCCAGATTGCAAGTGCATATGCAAGGGCCTCATTTACATCATGAAGCCTCACTCAGATATAGAATTTCTAGGCGGAAACTTTATTCTCTTTTGTATCTGTAAAATATTCATCTTCATATAGAGACTTTTAACTGTGACACTTAGGTGTCACCGTAGCAGTAATCAAGTAAGAATTATGGAATCTAATTCCTTGCCATCTGAAGTTTCCAGTACCTGAGGTAAGAAAACAGAAGGCAAAATTTGGCAAAACCTGTCATGACTGACAATTTTTCTTCTAGAAAAAACAAAACTGAAATTCCTGGTACATTCACCTTGGGTAGATGGAATCAGTGAAGCCTTATGCAGCAGGTTTTTTTAGACAAATAAATAATAAATTAATTTACGTCTCTTTAGGCAGAAAAACATGGCTATTGGAATGCACATTTTATATTCAGCTGTGGTGAGATTATGTATCTTATGCCAAATATCAAGAGCAATTGGCAGAAACCCTGAACTAGTTTCCTTCTTACATTTACTCTGAGATGTGTGTTTTCTATTTTTTAGTCTTATTCTATTAAAACATATGAGAAATTATTATTTGACCTGGTCATGTGATTCTGTAATCCATAAAGACAATATATTCCATAAAAGTAAATAGGAAATACTTTATCCAACTATATCAAACAAAATATTCTTAATGCAGGGTCATTCAGAAAATGAATTATTATTCCTATAATTTTGATAGCAGTTCAATTTCCTCTTTTACATGCTCTATTTTCCTCAGTATTCAGTGCAGATGAGGCACTGCACTGCAGAACTTCTAAAATAATCTTAATTGGTGTTGGAGAGTTTCTTTGGCAGCTCTTGATTTCAACTCTCTCATTCTTTTGGATGCCTGAGCTCTGTTTTTCTAGCAAAAGCTACTCAATATTTTCTTTTTAGTTCTGATCTTATATTACATATTATTCAATGATAAAAATGATTTATGGAGGAGATTTTTAAGCTGTATCTGATTTCAGAATGGCTTGAACCTTCATTTGAAATTTTCACTACACATAACTTAACTTGAAAGAGTTCTTTATATCATAATCACTATTTTTTTCAGAAAAAAGGGAAAAAATAGAAAAAAAATCCCAACTTTTACTGGCAAGTTGCTGGTGTTATTCTTGGGAGGTTTTGTTTGTTTGTTTTTCATGAATGGTTAGTGTTTTAGGGATTATGAGGCAGAGTTGCTCTACTGAGACCCAATTTCATAAGTAGAAGACAGTGGGGTTTTTTGTTTTGTTTTGTTTTATTTAAAGAGGCACTAGAGGGGGACCTGGACTCCTAAGTTAGTTTTGAGAAAAAAAAAACTTATGATGTTAGCAAGTTGATAAGTCACGGTGTGAACACAGCGTGTGAATCCTGTGACAGACCTTGCTTCTGCGTAGGACCCAGGAGCTTACACAGTTGTCACAGGATTCCAGATCAAATCTTGAAAATGTCTTCTGTGCCAAATGAGTCAAACATTTACATTGTAAAAACTATGAAATAAGCATATTCACAGTGGTACACAATTCAGTCTTTACACGGATGCATAGTGACAGATGGTCCAGGGTTTCTAGACAAGCAGTCCTAATTCTAGCACTAACCTAAAGACAAATAAACTGCCACCCATTGTGATAGGATTATAGGCCTAAAAGTCACATCAGCAGGTCTCCTATATTCCCCCTCATGCTGGGAAAAACTATGCTCCTTTGTGCTTCAAGTTCGTTTGCGCTTTGTTTAAGCAAAATAGATAATAAAATAAAATTCATAAAATAAAATTCAAATTTAAAAGAAATGCATTTTTCCCCAAAAGATTATATCACATTTTAATGTATATTTGCTTTTTGTACAGATCAGGTCTAACAGTTCCATATAATTTTCCAACTAGTCAAGTACTTAGGTTTAAGTGTCCTATATTTGAATTGGACAGAAGGTCAGATATAGGTCAATGGAAAATCACTTTGAAGAAACAGATCAGTGTTTGTACCCAGCATGGCTGGTACCTAAAATTTTGTTTTTGAAGTCCACATAACAACAGACTAAGTCAGCATTTATTCAGTATAAACATTCATTATCCAGTATAAACATTTCAGCCTTGGCCTATACCTGTTTTTCATTATTCTGTTGATGACTGGTGTTCCAGACTCATCAAATGATAGTTAGGCTTTAGATTCCACTAATTAAGATCTAAACAGAAGCGTATCTTATTGCAGTTGTTGCAAAGCCCAGTTCTACTCCTTGGTAGAATAAAAATTACGAGAGAGGCAGAGCACTGTCAGTTGAAGCAAGGACGGAAGGCAATGCTGGCGAAGAGAGAGTGGGGAATGTGTATTGGGCAGTAGGTATTTATGATGAATATGGCAAGAGTTATATAAGCAACCCATCTGGCTGCATTTTCCTCGTTCTTCTTTCCTTGGGTTGCCAATGTTGGGAAAAGGTAGCTCCAACAATAAGCAATTTAACTGTTGGAAGGGAGACGAATGAAAAAGGAGCAAAGAATCAGCAATCTGGTATGTGCAGGTGTGCCAAGTGAGATAGTGTCCTACTGAAGGGGCTTTTATTTATCATTGACCTAATGTAGAGCCAAATTAGATAGCGAAATTGCTGTAGAATACTCGTAAGACTAGACACATAGGTTGCATATTATTTAGCAGAAATTCAACAAGATTTTCCATGTATGAACAAGACATAGCTGAAGAAACACTTTGTAAAACTGCATGCAACTCATGGTGAATCTTTTAACATAATTGTCCAAGAGGACAATTTCCAGAATAAGGACTTTATTGTTTTAAATGCACAAAAATAGATAAAATATAATTCCTAGTCTGCGGGGGGAAAAAAAAAAAACAAACAGGATACAAAACAGAAAGAACACATCACAAAAGCCCACAAACATAGTAAAGAATTCATTATATATCTGTTCAGTGTGAACATAACCAAAACCAGCATGAAAATTTAGTTATAGAAAAATAATCAGATTTAGCAGCCAGCTGCAAGATTTTTTGATTTATCACAATTTCTTTTTTAAAAAAGTTCATTTTGTCCTCCTACAGGAAATAATACTTGCTTTTTAATAAATGTAAGCATACTGTTATGATTATTATTGATATTATTATCATGAACATCAGGAAATAATGATCATCCTTAATTCTTAACTTTAAATTCTTAATTCTTAATACAGCACAATTCATATTAATGTCAATATATAATAATAATAGCAATATAATAGCAATATAACACGGTCCCTGTAATAAGTAGTTCTCTAGTAACTCCTTTAATTGTGTGCATGGTCTGTGGAAACTGACTCAGACTTGGATATATAATAGTAGATAGTTTTGCTGATGTCCATGTAATAAATACTATTTTCTTTCCCAAAGCAGTAGGATTTATTATCTCTCAATAATGTTGCATTAGTGGCAATAACTCTTTTTCAAAATCCTTGTGTCCTGCTGTGTGTGATGATATTACAGAAATCTGTGATTTGTTATAATCTACCACATTCCAAAATACTTTTTATGAACTATTTTGAAATATAAATCAAAATATAGGATTTTTTTTTAATTCAAATTATAATATTGATTCCAGTGCTAAGCTTCTGAATAGTCTACCTGAACTTAATCAGTATTCATTGATGTCCTTTAACGTGGCTAGTATTTAGTCTCTGGATATTCTTAAATATTTTAACATTGTTAGAAAAGTATGTTATTTTCCTTTCACATTTTGACCATATAACCAAATGTCTAGCCAAAAGTGAAACAAAGAACCTCTGGCTGTCTCTTTCCAATTTGTCATTCTTGCATTCTCTCTTTTAATGAACAGTGATTATCAATCCTTTAGTTTTCACTAGTCCCCAAACTAGAGGATTCAAGCAGAAGACATGTTGATGCAGAGCACTTCTCTGCAAAAAGGGACTGGAAAACTGAACTTCCTGCCCCAACCCAGCAGGAGTATTTCAGCAGTCAGCACTGTGTATATTGCACTTTTCAGAGCTCAACCACATACTTGGCTCTTCAGCTACCTATTTGATTCAAGGGGAATCTTCCCTCAGTAGGCATTTGTTCAAGCTCATTGGGGTTTTCGCTGTTATATAACGGAGAGTGTAAAACCACAACTGTTTATCTTTCCACTGGAAGTGATTTGAACTCCCTCTCCTCCTTCACTGTCACTGTTCGTGGTTCTCACAGGCAGAACATAAGGACCTAAGGTCCTTACGGACCTCAGGTTAAAGGTCCACCTAACTTGGCTCCCAACAATGCCTGACATCAGATACATGGAGAAGAATAAAAGAGTATGGCAAATGTGTAGTATTACTTCTTTAGGATGCCTAGAGCCTCCAGAATTTGCAAGTCAGGATTTTTTTTTCCCTGAGAAAGAAATTATGTCTTCCCAATTAACAGTCTTGCTGGATATTCTTAACTTTATTTTTCAGTATTTTTTTTCAAATGATGTAGACTTAACATCCACAACACTCTGGAGAAAGAAGCTTCATGGCATAATGACATGCATGAAAAACTACTCAATTTTATTTGTTTTAAGCTATTTTAATCTAATAATCTATTATATTTGAACAAACAAGAAACATCTACTCAGACAGAATAGATGTCTGAGGCTACTGAAAACAGACTTTTCCAGGCTAAACAAGCCCAGTTTCCTTAACCTCTCCTCACATATTATGCGTACCAACCCACTAATCGTATTAGTAATACTTCATTGGACTGTAGTTTATCAGTGTCCCTTTTGTACTAGATATCTTAAAAGTCTTGACATAGCGCATGTACAATCTTACAGCTGCTGAGTAGAAGACATCAGCACAGCCTTCACGCAGCCTGTCAGACTACCTGGCTCTGAAGGACTGAGGAGAGCAAAACGTTTCCATGGGATGAAGGAAGAAAAATTCCTTTTCGTTTGGAGGTGTTTATTTTCATTGAGGGGCAGAGTGGAGACTGACGTGGGGATAGCTGGATGCAGGAGTGTTAGATTGCACGAAACTTAGTGTCCCTCAGGAAGCCTATGATGAAGAGTGGGTGTATGAAGGCCAACATTAAGTCTGTATTAGCTAAATGAAAGGGGGCAAAGGGCAAAGGTCCAGCTGCTAGTCCCGAAGTCAATTGGCCTAATTAATTTACAACCACAGTGCGTTGAACTAGCTCATTCTAGACCAGACTGGTTTAATTCACACCTTTTAGCAAATGGCATTTGATGACACTGTGGCCCTTAGCATAAATTACCGCTTTAGGTGATTTCTCAGTTCAAAGTGCCCGAAGTCATTTCTGTGTTTGCTGCAGTGCTCTCACGTGGAATTTTTTATGACCACCCCAGTCTTATAGAAGTGGATATACATGACATGAAAAATTCATGTTGCTTATATTGCATAAAAGTCTAACACTTCTTCCACACAATTTATCCTGTTTTGAGCTGTTAGAAATGAACAAAATTGTTCTTATTGTTATGGTTTAGATTATCTCCTATGGAACATTAAAGTGTCAATTTTCTCAAATAAATTGCTACTGGTATTATCTTTGGCATTAATAATATGTATTGTGAGTTAATAATAATGGTTATATGTATATATTGTCAGGGCTATAAGCTGACTCATTTTTGTCATTTTAATTGTTGATAGTAATTGTTACCAAATGTTCTCTCATATGGTATCTAGCTACTTCTCAATGTTTTGTTAACAACAGGTCTATAATTGTATCGTTAAGATGTATTACAGATAATTAACAATTAACAAAATAAATAATTTATTTTTGTATTCTTCTGATATAGTTCAACCCCGCCATATCAGCGTACTCAGTCGTGTAAATTATCAAACACTGAAATCGAAGTGACTGGGCACTTTTATAGTCTTATATGCTAGTCTTGTCAATTACCAATCCACTGTAGGCGTACTATTGGAGTAAGTTTTGTTTGACTGTGTTACCTTTTTTTCTTTTTACTTCTAGAAAGAACATAATGAAATGCAGGCTTCTTATACAATACAGTTCTTATACAATATGGGAGAGGAAGCAGAAATTCACCCTGGTTCTGGTTAGAGGTTTGTGCTTGTAAGCACAGATTTATTTAATGATTTATTACTTTCTTTCAATACATATTCACATAAAATTACTTGTCCGAAATTCTTATGCGAATGTTGCATATTGGGAGCTTCTGCTTAAGCAGACCATCCGTAAGAAATATGTCTTCTGTTCTATGTGTTTCTGTTTCATCCAATTCAAACTTTTAACTGATCAAATCCGCCAGAGTTAGGAGACTTCAGGTCTACAATACCATATTTCTTTATGAAAATGGTGAGATCATGTGATTTCTCCACAGGCTTTACAAAGACTATTGATTTAAATTCAGGGTCTACAACAGAGTAGTCTGCCTCAGCTATCTTTGCTTAATTTTCTTCAAGAGCAATACGAAAGCTAGAGCAATGTTCATACAGTATCAGGTATTTAAGTATAATTCTATATTCAGCTACTTTTTTTCAATGTGTCCATGCTTTTGACAGCATTTATCCAATCATGCTGGATCTTCTCCAACAAAAGCAATGTTTACTTACATATATAAAAAAACAAACAACAACAGCAGCAACAAAAAACCTTGTGATTTAGTTCAAAGAAATGAAGTGTGGTAATGAAGGAATAACTTAAACTTCGAATATCATCCACAGTATGTACTTTCCATATTATATACTGCTGCAAGGAAACCAAAGCACTTTGATCAGCGCAGACAGAGAGAAAAGGAGGATAAGAGTAAAAAAAGTATATGGTAGACATTAACCATCTTGCTTCATTCTATAAAGGATGCTCAGATGAGGCAATTATGCTACAGAAAATGAGATATTATTTTATAGAGAATACTGCAAAATTCCACAAATGAGTTTTTGAGGTTTCTATACTTTGGTACACATCTGAAACAATTTCTAATTGCAACTTGTTAAGACAAAACAAAACAAGGTGCTCAGTGCAGTCCAAGCTTCCTATCTCTTTTTTCTGACATAATATATGAAATTTACAATATTAATTATTATTTTAGATTTTAATTTTCAACATTCCATATTTACTTAGCTAATAAAATGACTTTTGCAATATTTGCAAGTCTGATACGAAATTGCTGCATTTCCTTATTACATTTTTTTTTCAATTTGCTTTTAGTCTTCTGAATTTGATCAAAGACATCCTGGATTTTCTAAAAGTAAAACTGAACTTTCCTCCTAACCCATTTCAGTCTACTCCATCTTTTTAAAACAGACAGAGAAGTCCCAGTATTAGCTGTTAATTAAACAGTAATGACTTTGGAATATAAAATGTGGAATCCCATATATATATATATGTATATATACACATATATATATAAAACCTGGAATCCCACTCCTATTAAAGGCTACATGTTTTCTTTAAAGGCTCTCAGGTTACAGTTGCAAGCACATGGATTTTCAGGAAATATCAATGATGTCACAGCAAGTTCAGTATTCTCTGACATTTGTGCTAGGAAGAAAGACATTGACTGGCAGGTGTTTAAAGCCTTAGTTCAAGGAGACTGTTCATAAATATGGTCAGGGCCTGGTGATGAATCCCAGAATTCATTAGATATTAATAAAATTCACTTCTCCTTTGAACAAAAATACATTTCCTAGTATTTAGTTTTGAGATAAACTAGTTATTTCATGTAAGATCAAAAGTCCTTTGAGAGTTCTGGCAGGCTAGTGAAAAGATTGATTTATTTAAAACTAGAACAGACTTTTGCTCTTCAGAGGAGCATTAGCTCTTTTTAGAGGAGGAGCTATTGTTCCCCTAAAAACAATGTAGGTAAGCTTTAATATTAAAAAAAGGAAAAAAAAAAAAAAAGGAAAAGAAAACACACACACACACACAAAAACTCACAATGAACCAGAAGATTAGACTAATACCATGTTGATTATAATCAAGGAGTGTATTTTGCTTTGAACTTCAGCCCCTTTCTGCTAGGGAGACTCATTATCTAGAAGCTGATTTTTGCTGTGGGAAAAATATTGCCTGGAAGATGATACTGAGACTAAACATATTTGTCTGTGATCTAAATATGTATCTACTTTTCTTGTGTTAATAAATAATAACTCACAAAATTTTGGAAGTGAAAGTGGTATATTAAAATACAAGTAAAATACAAGTTTCTATTTTTGTTCATGGGTAGGCCATATTTTGACTGTACTCAACGTACTGCTGGAAATCTTGAAATGCAGAATAAAAATAACTATTTTTCAAAAGGATTTCACTTATATTTATATGTATGAGTATATATATATATATATATATATATATATATCCCTTTTTTTCTCCACAGTTCTCGAAGAGTTTATAGGAATATTATTTGGAACATCTGTCTTTTCTGTCATGAATTATACTTTTGCCTGAAATATATACATTTATTTTTCTCAGTGGGGAATCACCATTCACTTGTCAGAGGCCCAAATCTATAATTAAAACACAAAACTAACGATTAAAACAGAGGAATCTCATAACACATAGGCTCAGGTCTTCATAGATACTTAGACACCTGCTATTTGTGAAATACGCCTGTCTCCTACTCACTACTGAGTTTTTTTACATGTAGAGTCCAACAGAGAGATCTTTAAAGGTATTTCTATTGAAATCTTGATCAATAAATCAAACAATTTTAGTTAGTTCTTGAGAGTATTTTCAGGGCAAAAGTAATTTTATTTCATCTACCCATACAAATCTTTTTAGACAGAAATGTTAAAAATGCTCTACTGACTGCTCTTAAAAAGACACAAGAGCATTTTCCATTTGTATCCTTTTTATTATTTTTCATGTGGCCTTCCTCTGTTTCTGACCCATTTGGAGCTAAACCGAAATACAAGAGGGGAAATAGAAAAGACATTAATTTTGGAGAAGAGAGAAGAAGGGAAAGCCAACCAGGCTGGGGGCAGCAAGCATCCAGAACCAGTTCTACTTACAGTAATAAGGGGAAAAATGTCAATTGGTCACATCGGCTGAGCAATAGAAGGAGCCAGGAGGGGAAAAGAACCACTGAGTTAATTTCTGAAAGCTTCAGCTAAGTGTTGATTTCACTGACTGCTTGCCAGGTAAAAGAAGATAGATAATTGTACTGTTAAATTACAGTACCATTAAATAACAGCATTAGTTAACTAGTACTACTAATTAGTCAAATAACCAGCATAATATAATAGAAATTTTGAATATTTGTTGAAAACATATGATTCAAAGAATAATTGGATTCTTTTTTTTTTTTTAGCATTGCCTGAAAGGAATGGAAAAAGGAAAGGAATGCCTCTCCTTTTCTCACCAGTAATCGCCTGATACATGGTTTATAAATGGAAGTTATTCTCTCAGTCTATCTAGAATTTTCATTTTTATTATCAAGTTCTGCAGAGCACCTGCAAATTGTAGTTACCTTTTTGAAGTCCATCTTGTTGCGGATTGATGCGGGAGACAAATTTGGTAAGAGATAAATCCCCTTGTATTCCAGCCAGTCCTCAAAGATTAGAGGGACTGGAGACGACTGGACTCATCTCCTAATAGGGATACCAAGTACTGTGTTAGCTACAGGCCCAACCCTGGCAGTATTGGATTCACCAACAATCTTCTGACCGTCGGTCCGATCGCCTTCCTAGGAGCGAATCGAGCTCCCAAATACTGTCATCAACTATAAGCTTGACTCTGGCAGTATCAGATTCACCAACAGGTCAACTATAAGCTTGACTCTGGCAGTATCAGATTCACCAACAGGTCTGATTGCCTTCAAAACAAGTGGCTGGGTTCATGAATAGTACAATTTATTCAAATGCAACATTTAGAAAACAGGCTTCGGATGTCAGTATAGGAAATTCTCTACAGTGTTGGGTTCTTACCCAGTGCCTAGCGTACAAATGCGTAATCATCACTCAACCAGAAGTTGGGACAGGGCTCTCAATCTTGAGGAGTCTCTTCAGGCAGTGTCCTGACCCAAGGGCAGAAAAGGGGTTAAGCCTGTCAACTGATCCAGAAGTTACGATGGAGTCTTCCCTCTCTCCTCTTCCTTCTTCCTTAGTTCCTCTTCCTCCTTTCTTACTAATCCCATTCTTCCTTGCTCATTCTTTTCCCATTAGTTCACCTTTTATATATTTTCTTTTACATTTAGGTGGAGATTGAGTGATTCTAGGCTTATTTACTTTCATTATTCATTGATCTAAAAGTCTCCAAAGTTAATCGAAAATCTAGAGAGCATGCCCAGTGAGGAGTTGTGCTCAGTGAGTTGGCATTGTGTATTGGTATTATAATGAGATTAGATGGAGGATAAATTTGAGCAAAGTCTATCGGAAGGGACTGATCTGCCACCATTGTTGTCCAAGCAGCAGACATCACACTGTGGCTTATCAGCTGCATGGTATGACCAGGTTGCCACCTCTGCAGGGAGTACAACAGAGTTGGCCGTGATGTCTTCACTCCACTTCACCCTCCAATCACTCGTCTTCACAGCACCATCAGATTAGCCCCTCCGCAGGGAAGCCAACAAAGTTTGGCCATGGTGTCTCCGTTCTGTTCCACTCTTCGTTTACTCTTACTAGTCTGGGCTAGGAGGGCAGATTGTGTTGCCAAGGGAATCATGGAGAAGCAGATTCCACATATACCAACCATCCTGGAAGTGTTAACTGTCTCTCACATCAAGCAAGCCTCTGTAATGCCGTAACTTCTGTTAGGCTCTATTTTTCTCTAAATTCCTCTTTGTCGAGCAATTCTCTCAGACATCTCAAGAAAAAAAATCCAAAACAAAGAAAGATTTCAAAATCTGTTGCAGCAGGAAATGTTCAGAAGGAGAACAAAATGAGAGCAAAGCAAGATGTCTGGGGACTTGGAAAGTGGATGAAATTTAATGTTTTCATTGGTAATGGTTTGAACTATGAATTATGCTGCAAATTGTGCTACCAAGATTTGAGTACTTACTGCATTCTTCATGCTTATATTTCTGTATTTCTTAGTTTCCAAAAAAGCTTATCAGAATTTAAGGAGACCTAAAATGCAATTAAGTTCCTACACTTAATCACAGCAATGTAGAAACTGAAACTGAGGTCAGCAGAAATCTCTGGATTTTCTCCTGTAACAAAATGAGAGAGGAAACTTCAGAGCAAGAGACCTTGAGTCCCACATAAAATTTTTCACTTTGAGAAAGGATAGTGCTCTGTCACTGATGTCACTCGAATTCCATAACTTAGTAATGTTCACAGCATAGATGAGGCATATCATAGCCCTAGGTGATGGTTTACTTCCCTTCATATGATGAACATCCAAGCACTTTTGACTGGGTAATTCAACAAGACCCTCTCTAATAAATCCCCTCTCTGGACTAAGCGCAGAATACAAACATTCTAGTCTCTGGTCATGGGAGCTGAACAGAGAGATAGGAGAGCTAGAATATCTATCTTACACAGGGCGATTAAACCAACTACAAGAAGTGCTTGTAGTAAAACCTTGTTATTCTTCAGGAGGATATTTTTGAAAAAAGTCATTGGTCATTGATCTTCATATTGCTGTCACTGATTTAAAAACAAATAATAACCCAGAATGTAATTCCCTATGTTGTATAATTACAATTCTAAACCTGAAGCAAAAGTCATTAGATTTTCTTAGAAATAAAACAGGCATGCTGCTAAAAATTGCTTTTAGACTTTTACTTCACATAAACAAAGTACTTAAAGCTGATGATGGAGCTCACTGTTGAATTCTTTACATATAAAATACACATCTGTTCTCAAACTGTCTTTCACAGAGTGCATTTCAATGCCTACTTTGTACACCTTTGCTCCAGAGATCAAAAAGTAATGGCAGGTTCACACTGAAATAAAATGTACATTCCTTAGTGACTAACACATTTAATCATCTTCCTGAACTAATACTGGATGCTTAAAAACATCCTTTCTTTTTAAATACAGAGGTGGATTAAGGCTAATTGGAGCCTTATCAACCAGATATTATCAGCACACAAGGGAATAAGTCTCTGTCTTCAACAATGTTAGCTTTAAGTTAGATGTTCTCTAAAATTTTCTTCCTTTAACTGCATCTCACATCCCTCTGTCCTATTTCTCAGCAATTTCTAGAGATTTTAGATCCATTGTTCTGAGCCCATGCTAGACAGTCAGAACAACTTAGGTTTTTAAGGACCTTTACAAAGATCTTTACAAACAATAGACAACATAATCTTAGGGTCACCATGAGGTATTATCTAAACTATTTAATGTATACATATGGAATATGTATTTAAACTATAAATTTTAAATTACTGTTAATTATAGTATTCCTATTTCAGCTCCAGCAATAAAACACTATTTACTTTAAGCAATTATGGAATAACAAATGTGAGCTCTATGAAAAAAAGTTTTTTTTTTTTTTTGTATTATAATTGTGTTATATTTTGAAATCAAGAATGCTTCTGTACTGGGAACCCTCTCCTGAACTCATTTTGAAAATGTTCAGACAGCTTTGTATCATTCTGTATTATATTTTTATTATTGAATCTAAAAAGGTGACGTCTAACCTTTCTCACAAGCTCTTTCAGGGTCACTCAATAATCATTTTCCAAACAACAACAGGTTTCATCAAAAGATCTTGGTCAGGTACATTAATGAGAATGAATGAATCACATCGCACCATCCTAAGGATTTTCAGATTAATTTATATTCCAGTCAGTTCTTGTTTTTATCTCTTGTCTTTATTTAAATTTGATTTGTAGTGAAAGAAGGCAGAAATAATAGAAGGTTTCCCCGCTAGGAATGTAAAATACAGCTCCAGATGACAATATCATTTGTGAAATTAACAGAATACTGCAAGTGTTTTAACATAGGTGAAATTATGTATTTTCTAAACATTTTCCAAAGTGTGAGGCTCATGCCAAGTCTTTAGGATCATCAGATAACTGATACTCTGAAGCATTCTGTGAAAAAATGTTAAGGTCCCATACTTCTGCTACCAGAGTAAAGTACATCTCCAAACTGTTGTCAAAATGTTCCTGTAGCTGTTGAGAAATAGTTGTGAAATGATTTTGCCACTTTAAAAATATGAATTAATGCTCCTATAGAAGAAGACATTATATAGCAACCTTAAATGTAAGCAGATCTGTTTTGGTTATGCTACTTTTTCCCTCACTTAGTTAAATGCATGCACAATATTTAAGGAAAAATATGCAAGTGCAGAAGAGTGCCGTAACTGCTAAAATACAAATTTTTCATCTCTTTGGATGATTCTTTGGATGGAAAATAAATGTTCTGAAATACATTACCACACCATGAAGAACTTCTGATTTTCTTTTTCAGAATTGAAGGATTTTGTGGATGGTTCTCCTTTTCTGCTGGTAATCTATGTCATTTTCCAGAACAGCTGTAAGAGAACTTCCAACACTCTCAAAAATATTCTTAAAAGACTTTTCTCAACAGCTGCTTAGGATATAGGTGAAGACAGATTCATCCTGGATGCCACAACAGAAGAAACAAAAATATGGAATAGTTAAATTTAATAAAATTTTCAGTACCTTTGTGGCTCATTCAAGGAGCAGCACAGTGTTCAGAAAGCCACTTCACTTAAAGTGCTCCTTATTGGACACATCTGAAGACAGAGTTTTTTGTATAGTTTTGTTCTCTATACTTCTGCATTTTAAATATTGCCTTTTCAAACACATTCTAAATCACTCATAAGCTACCCTAAAGCCAAAACTGCATCATGTGGAAAAAAAAATCAAATTTAACTATCACTGATCTACAGTTATCTCAATCTGCATTTTATACTCTTCACTAGAAGAGATAATTATCTGGATTTTTTTTCTGTGTTTTATATTGACAAACCCATAATCTAACAGCAGAGTTTATGGAAATATATATATTTTTACCACAGTTCAGAACTTCAGGGTTTTGTATTTCCTTCTTTTCTAGGTTCTTAGGGGAAAAAAAAAAAAAGACATGAAGGAATTCCACTCAAAAATACAGAGCCGTTATCCAGTTTATTACATGGTCTTGTGGCCAACAGTAAGCACATTTGCAAGTTCAGAGAGTATAATAATAGCACTGCTTTATCTGCTAAACCAGATACAAAATTATCCTTACTGAATTTCTTTTCTTCTTAATATTGCTATTTTTAATTATTAAAATTAAAAACTATGTTTTATTACAACATATTTCAACTGAATAATAAAATTACATACCAGAAAAGAATTAGGCAACATATGTAATTAATTCCTTTTTAATGCAGTTTAATGCAGTTTTCCAAAAGCAACTTCATTTTTCCCACTGCTAAGTGGCATTTTAACAAATTGAGTTAGGCACCAACTTGTAAAAATATTTGGCAGAAAAAGGATATAGGAAAAAGATATAAATTAAACTGCTTTTAGCTTTTGGGGCTCATCTGAAAACTGATGAAGTTTTATTTAATTTTGGGTATAAGTGGGTGTAGGTAATACGTGAAATGATATCATTTCCATCTCATGGGAAATCCTTTTACTTCTCTACAGCTGTGTTTGCTTTAAAATTACAGCTATTGTATTTGCAAGACCCAACATCTCTTTATCTATCTGGTGTTAATAGGAACAGATGTTCTTTCAATAAAATTTCATAGTTGGAAGTTTACATTTCTAGGAATACAAGCACAGACAATCGCATGGGAAATAAAACTACAGTTATCACAGTCATAGGGATCTTTTTCTGTGAATAAGACCTGACCTTACAGAAATCAATGCAAAATTCCAGTTGGCTTCAGTGGTATCTGAACTCTTTGTCATTTGCCCAAGATCCAAACTTGACTATTTAGTGGGAAATGGTTCATCATCTTAATTTTGATTTTTAATTTATTTTTGAATCAGATAAGTACCTAAGAGTAAGAGACTTTTTTGCATGACAAACTGAGCACAGAACTGTACTGATGGAGCATTTACCTTTATGAGTTAGTGGAATATGGTTCTTAAATCCACTAAATCTTCTGATAAGTCTGAACCATTTTGTTTGACTGTTTATTTATTTATTTATTTAGTCTTCCTGTTGAAGAATTCAACACTCACTGTGCTAATGCCTACACTGACACCAAGATCAACAAATTTGTTTTACCAATAATTTAGTATGCCTGATCACTCTGTTTCCCATTCTAAGTTAGTGTCATGTAGACTTGACTATATGTAATTGCTGTATCACGCCTAGGAAAAATGACTTGGTGGGCTCAGTTCATTTCCTAGTAAACACAGTTTATGTGTTAAACTCACCACCTTAAAAGCCTGCAATTATTTCTTGAAATGAAATTGGCAATTTTATACTGGAAAAACAATTACTAAATGGACTGAGCAATTTACATTTTTATGTCATCTTTGCAGGTGGTTCTTCCAAGTCTTGCTTGAGGTACATTGCAAAGACAGCCAGAACTGTAACTTACCATGTGCTTTTAGATGAATCAGGATAAAATGTCCTTGTTTGCCAGCCTTGTACTTTATCCACTGAACATAAACAATCAGTACTGCACATACAAGACATGCAGATATAGTAAATTACATTTACATCTCAACATTTGTATTTTCTTTGGCCTGGATTTTGGTTTGGATGTGCCCTTTCCCAAGGACGACAGATTGAGAACTGCTAATTGATTCTCACTTTGGAAAGAAAAGTGAATTAGAAATAGTCCAGAGGAAGTAGGATGAAGTAATAGAATAGGCACAAAACTCAAGTCTGAATCTAAAACTCCCCCCAGACTTTGAGTTACATAGGAACGGCAAAAGATACTAAAATAATTGAAAGACTCGTTGTTTGAGAATTGCAAACATTACTGAACTATTTGTAATGATGAGAGTCTAGTTTATCTCTTCTGTTTTTTTAAGAAAGCATTTTCACAAAAGCTGGTCAGAAACCATAAATTATTTTTTAAAAGTTTTTATATTGCAATGGGATAAAACCAAACCTTTTAAGAACTTTTCAAAATAATTGCGTCAGAATGCCCATCCTCCTCTCTTGTTGCATGTTTAGCTTGACTGGTTACTCTTTCTTATCTTGTTGACAATTTGTCACTGAGATTTGTATGTATATGTGAAATATTTTAAACTTCATAAAAAACATGTTTTGTTAGGAAAAAAAGAAAACACCATGCTAACTGTTGAGTTTTCCACAGCTATGCTTTGCAGCACACTATAGTACACTGCTATGACCATATTACAATGAAGAATGTGTTTGATTAATATATTCACAATTAACTATTTGTATATTATGAAAACATCCCCATTCACCAAAATAAGAAAGTTTCCATGGAAAATTTTCAAGCACCTCCAGCTTCTGAGTTTGAAAAATGAAAGCCTAGCAAAATGTCACATCTGTTGTGTCTCTTGCATGACAAAATTCTATCTACAGAATTCTAAAATGAAATTAAAATGAAATGTCCAACCAAATAAGATGCTTAATAAAATGGTAACACAATAAACATAAATGGTCATTTTCTGTCTTTTATTTGTATTTCATGTATCACCAATCAGATTGTGTAGCAGCATTATTCTCAGAAGGTTTAGTCAAAAAGCAAAATTTGGCCTGGATTATGCACTTAATTTCGGTACAGTGAAAAAGCTGTTTTCTGATGTTTTAGTTATGCCAGCAAAACTCTAACAGTGCACTACCTTGCTTATATTCCATTAACTGACAGTAAAATGCTTCATGTTTTATTTGCCCCATACTAATAGTAACTGAAGAAAATGTGTGTGTCTACAAAATTAGTGTTTAAAAATACTTTATTTTTTTTTCATGTCTCCATTGATTTCATGCATACTCTTTCCTTGTGCTTGGAGGAATTGGAGGTCTTTTTTGTTTAGTTTTCAATAGAGAGCTTTTGCACACCAGACTGCATTCTTTCTACCCTGCTGCAACTCTAATTTATGTTCATTAAAAAAAAATAAAAGAGGTGGGAAAAGGGACAAAGAAAGAGAGAAAGAAAGGTTAAAAAATAGGGCTTTTACTTCTTGGGAGAAAGTATTGCTTTCTCATGTAGTTACCTTGGTTAATAAAATATTTATTTAGAAAATGAAATCTAGGAATTTATGTTCCTAGAAATAGTTATAAATGAATATTTTATGTAGTATTCATACCAATTATGCAAGAGCTACAGAAAACAATCACTTACACATGAAGGAACAAGCAATATCTAATAAATGTTTAGGAATTATGAAGGTGAGTGACATCATGAATGCAATTTTTCTTCTTCAGGTGAAAAGAGTATGTATCTTTTTTCTCTTTATACATTATGTAACTCCCTAAGAAGTCAGCTGGATGTATTTGTCTATATCGAACACAGCAAACACACCACTGATTGTGTTATGTATTTGGTTTTTTGAATACACTTCATGTGTATGTGAGTCTATAAAGATTCTAGAGGCAATTTACTCTCTAATTCTCCCTTTTAGTCATAGAAATATTCACTCTAGTTGAAAAATAAGTTGTAGACACAGTGCTCATGTCTATATACTGATTAGGATTAAGCAAAGGTAAAATGATCATACAATGCTAAGGTCTCTGTACAGTAATTCCCATAAAATTTTCAGCCTAAATAGAAACAAAATAATATAGAAATGGTTCGTGTAGTGAGTGATAACAAATTTACAAATTCAGTTCTTCTACTGCTTAGATTAGTGCTGCTATGAATTGCACAAATTATCTCTCTTGGTTTAGCATTTAGCTGATGAACCATTTCTGAAATTCAGAAGAGATGAGGTATGAGGTTTCAGGCAGCAACCATAGCTCATTTCTTTGAATTGGTTTGCCCAACTAATGTCTAGACGCATAAAAGGAGACAGCTATTGAAATGCTGAGCAGTGCACTGATTAACTTTTAAATGACTTGCTGCCTAGCCTGAGATGGATCAACAGTCTACAATGCATGGAGAGAATAATGGCTAAACACAGAATCCATGGGAGCCACATTGTTGACCTGGGAGTTACTTAAAAATACCTTTCAGCAAATGGTGAGGATCACTGACTGGCTAAAGTCTCATCCTTTTCAGAGCGTAGCATCAGACTCCACAATTAACAGTTATTTATGCATCATGGAGTTCGGTATGTTCAGGATACGGAGTATGAAGTATGGCTCATGGAGTTCAGGTGTAAGAAGCCAGTAGTTGCCTAGCAGAGCAGGATCCTGAGAGCTACAGGAGGCTGCTTTTAAACGTTCATAAAGAAGGAGATTTTACAGGTCAGTCTTTTTAAGTGAAATATTAGGATGGCCAAGGAGTGTTTCTAAGGTTGAGCAGGTCCTTTCACAACTATCCAGTGCACTTGAGTATATGCAAGTTACTTGATTTCCTTTTCTTAGGCATCCAGCTGTTGTGTTGGACAGGTGGAAAAGTCTCTTTTTTTTTTTTTTTCTTAGTTTGCTATTAGCATTCCCAGCTCCTGTACTTATTGGCTCCATCAGACTTTAAGAAAATGTCACTGTCCTAGTGTTTATTTCAGGCTGGCAGAGGTATAGCAGACCTGTGTCCCATTTGTCACTGTCTCCAAGCTAGGGGTACATTCTCTAATTTCATCCCTTTTGTGTTTGTTAATATGCAAAGACTCCGTAATGTAGTGATTATGATATATGATGATATTATGATATATTATGATATACGTTGGGCCTGAAAGAACCCTTTTAGTGCCTGCTTAACATTTAAGAATTTCACGTCATGTAGAGCAAGGACTGAAAACTAGACCTTATTCCTCTGAGCTTAATCCTTTAACTACTGCCATTTAGTCATTTCAAATACTGGATTATTTATGCTCTACAACTGCCGCAGTGAATACCTAAAATTAAACAAAAATAAGAGGAAGTCCTGAGAAAATATCTTGTATATATTTGTGTGTGTGCATATGTGTGTCAGTACAATCAGAAACAAATGCACATATAGGCAGAAAAATTCATATACGTATCTTCACATGCTGAAATTTTTGCCTATAGAAAAAAATACATGCTTATAGGCATGTCCTATCTAAACTGTATGTAATTACACAGTTCTGTGGGAAGAAAACAGCAGTTAAGGTTTTTGTTTTTCAATCATTCTGTAAATTAATCAGACAGTAATTTCCAGAAGTGTTCAGCCTTGTCAGACTTCAGCATTTCTGGCTGATGGAGCCAATATACTGACTGAACTCCCTGAGACTAATGCCAATGATTTTTGGAAAATGCTATCTAACATTTCAAAGATGAATGCATATTCTGCAACATATAATATTCTGCAAGATAATGTAATTCTTCCTAGGCAAGAAGGCAGGAATTCTGATGAGAAAGTCCAGTGAGGCACTGAAGAGTACTGTCCTGAATTTATTATCTCAGAAGAGTTGGCCTTCCCTCTCAGAATAATGAATTAAAATCTTACTGAAATAACGTGAAGGCAAAGTAATATCAATGTTTCAAAATATTTAACTGACAAAATCATTATCTAGTCTATGTTAGCAGACTTTTACATCATCCTTATATCATGACAAACATCATTATCTACATTTTACTGATGAAAATGGTTATAGTCCACATTTTCCAAAATGTATCCTTATTTGCATGCTTCACTTCTAAGAGTCTACATGCTTATGTTTTTTTTTTAACATTACCTCATTTTTCACAACAAGGAGAAACTTCAGATTTTCTTGCTGGATAAATTAATAAACATATTTGAGAATGCGAACTTTTCCAGGATACAAGTCAGGGAATTAGTAGTAAAAATAGTAGGGGAAAAAAAAAAAAGAGCAAGAGAGAAAAAAAGATTAGAATTCAATACAGTATAAATTTCAGTATCAGCTCATATATAAGGTATAAGGTTCTAACTGATCACATCTTTTATGTCTTTTGTAATGCAAGACATGGTGAAGAAAACAGATCGAGTTATTGGCGGGGAAAAAAATCTTAGAATTTTCTGATATAAAAGGAGAAGTAACAGTGAGGGATTAGAAAGCCATATAAACTCATGTCAAAGTACAAGATATGCAATCTAAAACTGCGGGCGTATTGGGGAGCAGGGTCTCTGTGATGGCGAGCCAAAGACCTTTATTTAGGGTCAAACACAACTTATCCAGTTTCCCATCCCGGAGCAGCCCCTGCCCCGCCTGGCAGCACGTGGAGCCCAGCAACCCAATCAGCCAATCAGCAAGCGGATCCCGCGCGAGGCCGCCCAATGAGCTGCCTGGTCACGCGCTGGCTGTGTGGCTGCAGCTCCCCCATCTGCCAAGGAGGCACTGCCGGCTACCGGCCCTAGGCTGAGCCCAACATAAAACTGTTGGTGTAGGCAGTATACCAGTATATGAGTGTGCAAGTACACTAATTGTGCCAATGATGAGGGAAACAGCAGCTGCTGTTGGAGAAAAAAAAAAGAGAAAAAAAAATGGAACAATAAAAAGTATCATTCTGAAGGCCCTATAGACTTCACAACCTATTTATTCCTGCTTTTCTTTTTGATGTTTGATGGCATAAAGATTTATATTTCTGAGAAAACTGCATCAAAAATGTGACATTCTGTTGAGGCAAAGAAAACAAGTATTGTTTATTATATGTCTTCCTAGCCTCCAAACCTTGAGTAATAACAAAATAATAATTATTGTATGACTCAGTGTTGAAGCCAAAACATGCTCTTCCTAAAGTTAGTATGACTGGATGATGCAGCAGGGGGTGATAATACAAAGTTCTTTCTGTTCAAGCTGCTCTGATGCCTTCTTAATCCTTTTATTAAACTCTCTATGCACAGTACATTAGGCTTTGCACAGAAAACTGTCCAGCTTCTGAGAGGTGGGAGGCTGGAGAATGAGAAAAGGCAATCATAAGGGAAAAAAAAGATTCCCATCTTTCTGTTCCTTAAAATGAATACAGTAAAATTATGGGAACATTCATTGAAATGAGTATTAAATGTGTGCTCACATGTTATGTATTGAGCTATTGTGAAATCAATAAGCTATTATTCTTATTGTAATGTTTGGCTGTTCTTAAAAGGTAAATAATAATGTGTTAAAAATGCTATCCACATGAGAAATGAGGCTTTCCACTACTCTTGCAGTGAAAGCCACCCTGATCAGTGCAATGCGTTTTCTAAGGACAAACCACCGTGATGCCATGATATGACTGGAAGAGCCATACACAGGGAAGATCCCAACTATGCTGTCTATCTGATAAGATGTAACGGGAAGTTGCACAAACATTTTAAGCAATTCTAGAAGGAAATAGGGGCTGCTTTATAGATGACTTGTTTCTAATTCTCTTTTTTATCTGAAATGCTCTTTATGGTGTCTCATAAGCACCCCATGAAGAGGCAGTTGCTGTCACTGCTTCAGTTATTTTTTACTGCTGTAGTTGTTGCTGTTCTTGTTTTTTTTTCTTAATGAACAAAATTGGCAGTTGGTTTTCACTTGCATTTTAAGTGAAAAATCTGTGCCATATACACCATAGGAGATACAGTTTAATGAATCTGAAGATCTTTATTGTCTCCAGGATTTTACATCTAATTTGTAGAAAGAGGCAGTAAAGAAGGCAGACTAAACATGACAATGATACATGCATTCAGAGACATTTCACTCATCTTCATTTTAAGGAAAACTGTGGCCAGGGAGCTTTGCTCTATATAAGATGGACAATCACATTTAATGAGAACAAACAAGAAGGAAATATCGCATTCTTATCACAGAATCACAGAATGGTTGAGGTGGAGAGAGACCTCTAGAGATCATCTAGCCCAATGCCCCTCTCAAGCAGGGACACCCAGAGCACGTGGCACAGGGTGGCATCCAGGTGAGTTTGGAAGATCTCCAGAGAAGGAGATTCCACAACCTCTCTGGGCTGCCTGTTCCAGGGCTCTGGCACCCTCACAGTAAAGAAGTTCTTCCTCATATGGAGATGGAACTTCCCGTGTTTTAATTTGTACTCATTACTCCTTGTCCTTTTACAGGTCACCACTGAGAAGAGTTTGGTCCTGTCTTTTTTACATTCTCCCCTCGGGTATCTGGGAATCAGTGGCAAATTTTTCACTGATTTGAGTGGAAATAGTCTCTTTCTGTGTTAGCCAAGGGTACTCTTTGGTACCCTCTTCATTTCATAAAATGAAACAGGGGAGGTTCAGACTGGATAGAAGGAGAAACGTTTTTTCCCCATGACGACAGTAGGTCAATGGAGCAGGTAGTTACAAGGTTGTACCTTTTCCATCATTAGAAGTTTTCCATACCCAACTGGACACAACCCTGAGCAGCCTGGTCTGACATCAGAGCTGGTCCTGCTTTGGGCTGGGGGATAGAGTAGGGATCTCCTGAGCTCCTCGCCTGCCTCAACTATCCTATGGTCATATTTCCTAGTAGTAGTACAATCAGAGCTTTTTCAAAATAATTCGTTAGCAATGACTTGACAGATATTCATCAGGATTTAGGGTAAAATTTTCTTACTAGGACATTTCCTCAGCATGAAGTGGTAGTGTTAGTTTTCATCTCTTTTACTATTCTCAAGAAATAATAACTCATTTGGATGGATTATTTTGAAGATTTATGGAGTTTTAAAACAAAAGTAATCTAGCATATGTCTTTTGATTGATGGCTAAGCAAGGTTTACATGGCAGAGAACCTTCTAGGTGCTCAAAAAATGGCAGTTGGGTGAAATTGCACAAAACAATTACAAGTTATCAGAGAAGGATATTGAAGTTATCTAGATTATTTTGTTAAGAGATTGCCACTCTGAAAACATACTTTGAGATATAGGTATGGTGTTATGCTTGAGAGCAAAAGAAT
This sequence comes from Tinamus guttatus, assembly GCF_000705375.1. The sequence continues at coordinate 419,175 of NW_010583372.1, read as the reverse complement.
CAAAATAAAGCAATAAAAATAAATTTAACTAAGATTAATTATTTGCATTACAGGAAGACCCACAAGCTACAATTGTTCCTTTCATATCCACTCACCTGTTAATACTCACCTTTTATCTGTACAGTGCTTTTCTGTTATTAGCAAAGTGCCTTAGGTCATTATCATCCTGGCTGAATCTTGCATAGTTCCCAACAATACTGGTTGGGACATTTTTACTGAAAACTTGTTGCCACAGCTTGTATACCATGACATTGGCTTAAAATAGCATTTTAGTTAGCATTAATTAGTCATTAGCAGCACTCCCAGACCTTTTCCTAAGGATGAAGAAGGAAATTAAGATATTTTTCACATCCTTCTCCTTCACTTCATTGTGCTGGGATGTCTATATGCTGACTGCAGGTCGAGAAATAGATAGGGGCAGAAACAGAGGAAAACACAAATTATAGTTGTAACATACAGGAAATCAGTATTTTGAGGGACATATTTGCTTTAAGAAAATAAATTCATAATTCTATATAAGAAAGAAGACCTGTAGTAAGATCAGATATGGGTTCAGCTCTGAACTGAAATGGCATACTAGCTTTAGCCCCCGTGATATTTTGGTGACTGGTGCATCACAGAAGCCATAAGTAACAAGTTTATGCTTTCATAATACCCGAGTTAGAACCAGATGACGCATCCCATATCTGCATCTTCTAGATAATTTCATTAGAGTCAGCTTCCCTTGGCTTTTGCTTTGGTCTCAGTCAGATTCAGATAACCCAGATATTTTGATAAATAACATTTAATTTTAATCCTTTTTATCGTTAATACAGGCTCTATTTTTTTTCTTAGATTAACATAAGGCCAAACAAGAAAGCTACAATATTCATGGTACCCTGGAAAACAGCCTAAATACTCACTGACTGTCCTTGTCATAACAATCTAGTGTTTTCTGTGCTCTTAACATTTTTCTGTGTTAAGTTTAATTAGAAAGTATGATCCATATATATTTGTATGTCTGACTCTTGTTGATGACCTGGGACAAGCTGGCACTCAATAACTACCTCACACTTCTCTTAAGAGAGAGGGAGCTTTCCATTTGTCTTAAGGGAGATGGAGCTCTCCATGCCAAACCTGTGACATCATCTGGTTCCAAAGAAAACTCAATAACCGAGTGATTAGTACTGTGAAAAGTAATAATAATAATTTAAAAAAAACACAGCCAGCAACAACAGAAAACAAACAAATAAACAAAAAAGTAACAATATTAACCCACCTCAACTATAGAAATAGTTGTGCAGGGAAAATCCAAAAGGATGCAAACACACACTGAATACGTACGGCCACTGGGTGTCATTGTTTACTCCACCATGTAACATTTATCCCTTCCTCTGTAAACACGAATTACTGTTCATGTAGTTATGAGGGTGTTTTTGATCATTGTCTGAAATTTGTCATGTGTCCATTTATTATATAAATTTACCTTTTTGCCTTTTATTTATTTTGCTTTAACAAAAATCATTATGGATATATTAAAAGGTTTTATCTCATCTTAAAAGGTTTTATTGCATCTTAGTGCAATAATTTTTAGACTTTGGAAGTTCATTTGTTTTTATATAGATGTCCACTATTTACTTTTAAAAAGCTACTGCAACTCTATAAATAAAGTTTTACAGTAAAGAATGTACTAGGTCAACACTACTGTAATTTATAGTTTACAGATAAGACACACTGAGATACTGCTGATGGAAACTCTTATTCTCCTCATGGGACTTATTCTTCACTTGGAGAGGCTGAGTAATAAAGGTTTATCCCTTCTATATAATATTCTAGATTAATTGGAAATAAGGTGAGCTCGTATTGAGTATTCCAGCTAGGTTTTGAGGTCAGCGTGATGAAATGAATTGTTCTTTCTTTCCCATTAAACAATCACGAGAAAAAAAAAAAAAAAAAAGGTCAGCTTTTAAACCAGTAGTTGCTTTATATAGTGTCAAACATGATTTTAGAAAATCTTTGCTAAGCTGAAATTCCTGATGAACATCAAGTCAATTAAATCAGCTTATTTTCCACAGCTTTAATAGCAGATTGTTAGGTAGACTAGGTCATAAATGGAAAGGATAATGCAATCTCCAGAGTCATGGAATCTTTGTTTTCTAAGCTCAGATAACCAACCTGACTTCCAATAGTTTAGCAGATCAAGTGGAAGGAGATCAGAGTATGTATTTATGTGATGAGCTGAGTACTACTCTGCAGTGTCAACAGATGCAATATTCAGTACTTCACAGCATATGAAGTGCATTGCTTACGTAAATACATAACCTCAGCTCTTTAAGTCATTTGCTCACTTTAAGTGCCACTGTTGATTCTTTTAATGGCTGTGAGAATATTTCATAGTTGTTTTATGTTGTTATCAAGAGACAAAGGCTCACAAAAAAAGGGAAAGCCAAAGGTGAAAGAAGTTATGACTAAAGAGAGGAAAAGAAAAAATAAAACCAGAAAGCAAAGTAGAAATTAAGTAGAGTGGATAATGACAATATTACTCCCACCACTGCTAAACTAAAAGCATTTCACTAGATAGATAAATATCATCACTTTACGTAAAGAAATAAAGATGATGCAATAGACTGAGCCATCTTAAGAAATAAAGGACATATTACAACCATCTTAAAACTCTCTTCACCTAACTACCATTTTCATGCTCCATTGAGCAAACAGAGACCACACTGTCTCTGTTTGAAGGCCAAAATCGAATTGGCTCAGGCTGGAGCAAACACTGTGAAAGCTTCTCTAGCCAGTGAGAGAGATTAATGAAACAGAGAACATGAAGGGAAAGGGCAAGCCAAGGAGAAGCACATAGCCGGGAAATCCAACCCAAGGTGGATTTATTTAGCCAAGTCTGTGTCTGAGATATTATGTTTGTCTACTCATGTTCCCATGAAAGTGTAAGTCATTCTGTATAGTCAGAAAAACACTTTCAAAATCCATTTCAAATGTTACCCTTTACAAAGGCTTGCCTTTAGTTTTGAAGACACTCCCATTATAAAACACCTCTATTTTTCCTTTCTCATCTGAGCTGAGAGCCCTTTTAGACAAACATACAAGTTTATCTTTCCTTTCTTTTTTAATTATTAAACTCAAAGACAGCAAATACCCAGAGACACTTATGATTTCCCTCATTTTATCTGGTCTTTGATACTGTCTTTCGAATCTTTAATCAAACTGCTTATGTCTGTCCTTTGAAAGTATGTATTTCTTAGGAACAGTATCAGGAATCCTTTTTCTTCATTATCTGGTTTTCGTGCAGTTTTTTATTCATGTTAGTGAGTAATAGTGTATTTTATACTTTGCTATGCTTACATGTAAGGAGCGAAGTATAAACATCTGAAATAAAGAATAAGAAGTACCATAACTTCTTCAGCATATCTATAAGTTAGGTATAGGAGGACTGAAAAATGTTTGTGAAATAATGAAACTTCTGCCATTTTTAGGACAAAGTTCTGGATATTTCTCAGAAAAGGTTTTGAAAAAAGCTGTCACCTCCTCCGCTCCATGTGGATCTCCTTTCTGCTGCACAGAAGAAGCTTCAGAGATACTCTTAGTTCTCTCTTCTCTATCTTCTGTACCCCTGGGCTAAGCATATATGCTCCTTCATTTACTCTTAAAGAACAACTCAAAGACACCAAATTCCCTGGAGAAGGATTTGGGAGTCCTGATTAACAACAAGTTTGCCATGAGTCAGCAATGCGCCCTCATGGCCAAGAAGGCCGATGGGATCCTGGCCTGCATGAGGTGGAGTGTTGCCAGCAGGTCGAGGGAGGGGATCCTCCCCCTCTACTCAGCTCTGGTGAGGCCGCACCTGGAATATTGGGTGCAGTTCTGGGCTCCCCAGTACAAGAAGGATGTGGAGCTTCTGGAGAGGGTCCAGCATAGAGCAGTGAAGGTGATTAAGGGAGCGTCTATCTTATGAGGAAAGACTGAGTGAGCTGGGCCTGTTTAGCCTGGAGAAGAGAAGATTGAGAGGGAATTGGATCAATATATTTAAGTACCTGAGGGGAGAATATAAAGAAGATGGGGCCAAACTCTTCTCAATGGTGGCCAGTGACAGGACAAGGGGTAATGAGTACAAGTTGAAACACAGCAAGTTCCATCTCCATGTGAGGAAGAACTTCCTTTACTGTGAGGGTGACAGAGCACTGGAACAGGCTGCCCAGAGAGGTTGTGGAGTCTCCTTCTCTGGAGATCCTCAAAACCCGCCTGGATGCCACCCTGTGCCACGTGCTCTAGGTGTCCCTGCTGGAGCAGGCAGTTTGGACTAAATGACCTTTAGAGGTCTCTTCCAACCTCAACCATTCTGTGATTCTGTAAAATTGCAAAAATATTATGCCTGAATTTGTTTAGCTGACGTAAATTTTGACAGAGGACATCACTCTTAATAAAACTACCGTAAGTACAGTAACAAGGAAGCCAGTACTATGAAATATTTTGTCTGAAGGTGAATTAAATAATAGTATTTTTAAAAAAGACATTGGGGAAGTCAAGGACAGACTTCCATGGGCGTACATACCTCAGAAAGGAAAAAGGCAAACCAAGCAGAGATCTGGCATTATAGTAATACTGGTGACTAGCTGGAATAATAGCAAATAATGATCATTCTTTTCCACATCTTATTAGCATAAAGGAGAAATGTGATTTGGCGTAAATATTGAACTCTTTGTACTCTTCAGTTAGATTATCTCAGTATTTGACCTGTCTTCATCGCCTAGGCATGTTCAGCCATCTCTGAATTATTGTCTTATGAAATGAAACATCACCAAGTGCTTTATACAGAGCTGGAAATGGCTGATAGTGCTGTAGTTCACCTACAGCTGGGCTTCTGGAGACTTGTTTATTGTTAGTATGGACAAAGGATCAATACAGACATCTTTGTTAAAACCTACACAGACTTTTAATTTTACTCTTAGATGTTAAAACAATTGGCAGTGGGCAAATAACAACTGCACTTAGTGTTTTGTATCACATATGTACTATCTAAGGAATAAGGGAATAATTTGTTCTTTGCATGCTTTGAGCACTTGCACTTTTCATATGTATAGTCTGTTATTGCACTCAGCATGGCACATACAAGCAGTTAAATGTTGGTTTCTTTAGTTTTTCAGTCATCGGTTCATTTAAAGGCACAAAGGAGACTTTTAGTCTAGCAGCTTTGCAAGTGAGGAATATTTTTTTTCCATGCCATCTCAGAGTGTATGTCATGGTTAATGATTGAAATACCAGGCCCTTGGAAAGACTTGCTTTTTATAAATAAGGTCTTTTAAAGCTGAATTTCAACTCACATATGGAAGAGGATATGTGTGTGTCTGAGCATGTATACACTTTTGAATGAAAAGATAATGCCAAAAGTCCATCCAACTATTGATTTTGGTACATGTATGTGTATGTGTAAAGCCACATATGAATGTATACATATATACATATGTACGTATATATGTATATTGATCCCATTATAGTCCTCTGTGAGTTTTTTTACTCCCCCCAAATTTTAGGTCATGTTTTCCCTACTTACATGCAAAATTACATCCCTTAGAGGAATCTGAGCAATTTTCTCTGCCTTTCCCTCTCTCAATTCCTTCCTTCTTTCTTTCCTTCTTTCCTTTCTTGCTTGCTTCCTTCCTTGTTTCTTTCCTCCTCTTATTCTCACTTTCCATTCTCCCCTGTTTACCTCTCTTTTCCTTGATAGGGAAATATTTATACTACAGCAGCAAAGACAGGATTTTAGTGGCTGATAAGGTAGTTTGACCAGGCACCCAGCCCACTCTATGGCAACTCACTGGGGCTCCAGAAGAAGGAGTGATCCTGTGTTCAGCTCCCTATTTCTATAGCGATATACCTCCTAGTGGCTGTGACCATTCATCTGAAGTTCATCTGAAAATCATATCCTGTAAAAATTGTGGTGACACAATATGTTATTAGCCCATATGTTATTAGCCTTTTTTTTCCTGTCATTTGTTTCTGTCTCCTGAACTGAACAGATCCAAATTTAAGAACTGCCTTCTACAAGAGTGCCTTTCTCCCTTTCCTGCAAAGAAAATAGGGCACTAGGGAAGAATGAGAAGTAATGCAGTGGGAATACTTCAAGTATAGTATACCTCTGTATGGTAAAACTTCACCTGAGTATCCATGCTATAGTTAAATATTTTCTGTTTATTGTCTCTACTCTCTTTGACTCAATTAGCATGATTAGACAGGACATATTAGTTAGCAGAAAACATGGGGAGTTGTGATTGATAAGCTAATGTAGCTGTTGTAACCATAACTGAGGAAATTGATTAGATGCTGACACTTAAAAAACAAACAAACAAACAAAAACAAAACAGAAATACAAGGCATTCAAAACAAATAATAAGACTTCCTGGCCAGCTTGCCTGCCAGTCTATACCTGCACCTCTCTGTCCTGCCAGAAGTTGAAGTTGCGATAACTGTCTTACGAATTGCTTCAGAGAGGGCAAAAGACATACAGTGAATATCAGATCACTGGACATGTAAGAATAACCCGTAATGAAATGTACTGTGAGGAAGGTTGGTAGTACTTGTATAACAGTGGTCCAGAGACCCTAGCTAATCTGTTGTGTGGGCTTTTTTGTTTATGTTGATGGCTTCTTAAACATTGAATAGTCATGCCTGGCCACTGAGCAAACATAAGACCTTAAGGGCCTTCAAAGAAATACTCAGTGAGCTGTGAAATTAATTTCCTTTTATAAAAGGAGAGGAAGCATATCACTAGATTATAGGCTGTTTTTCTACCTCAGAAGTAAAGCATTAAGCTTTAAAAATCATACTGATGGCCACTGAAATCCTTGTATAAGCTTCTCCAAAATCGCAGCATCTTTGGGTTTTATTCATTTATCTGAAGGCATTAAATATATACATCATAGATTTCCTGATTATGCATTGATTTCTTTCTAAGTTCCATAATGTTCTTATAAAATAATTCAGTAAAATCCTGCATTTATCCTTCATGTCATCTGGACAAAACAGATGCAGAGGAAAGGCAAATTGTATTAGACAACCTCAACTGCTTTTTAAACAGTAAAATTGCTTAAATGTAGCACTAGCATTTACTATGCATTAAATAGTAACTAGATTGCAACGTGCTGCTTGATCCACATATAGAGAGATGAGTGCAACAGTAAGTTGTGCCCTTAATTGCATTCTATTTTACCTAAATGCATATGCTTTGTGACTTTGCCTGTGTAGCGACAGACCACCATTGTAATACTAAGCTTTATTTGATGAGGTAGTGGTTGAAGATTATAAAGGATAAAAGGATGATCTTTCATATCAGGCTTTTATATCATTAAATCACATGGATTTAGTCTGTGCTTTTACTTGTATAGAACCTATAGCAGTAGAAAATATTTATCTAGAGAATATAGACCCTGTTTCATATAGCAAAGGAAAAGGAAATTATCACTTTTCTGGGCTAGGTAGAAAGCACTTGAATCACTGAATAGCTAAATTTTCAAAAAGTCTATATAATTTTACGAGTATGAACAACATTTGCAGTTACAGAAGCTGTGAGAATATAATATCGTGCTTTCATGTATAAAATGCTCACCTCCAGGGGTCAGGGAAAAAATCTTTTCCTATGCAAAGTAATATATTTGTAATAGCTTGTCTACAGGCAATAGCAATACAAGCAATATCTTGTCTTTTATATCACGGGGAACTTTTATAGCTCTGTGAAGTCGTGTATGCGAACCATGATTCAGACATGATACTATGAAACAGACTGGGCAAGATGGACCAGTGAATGGCATATTACAGTTTCTTTCTGTGTGTCTGCTTGAATTTAACATTACTTTGTAAGTTATCAAATGGACTCATTTTGCTCCTTAACTAGAGAGCATTATTTTTTCTGTCTACTACAGCAGAAAATGGCTGTGAATGTGCAGACTTATTGCTGTTCTGGTGAATTCACTGAAGTTTCCCGTGCTGACCACTTTAAATCTTTGGGCAAATGGGATTGTAAGGAGTCTGTCAGTGGCAGAATGAGAAGTTGGTAGATAGTGGTAAGACACAGGACCTCCTGTCCTTGGTACATTAGTGATATCCTCACAGAGATTTACTCAGTGACAAGTGACTTGAGCCAAAAAAATGAATTCTTTTGGTATCCTAACACTTCACGGGGCAGAACTAGGAGAGAGAGTGAAATTGAAAAGTTGAAGTACAGCTGTATAGCTCAACTTCAACACTCAAAATCCTTTCTTTTTTCAGTGTCATAGTCTGCTTGTATTAGAACAAGACACTTTGTTTAAAAACATTTTGAGAGAAAACAGTGCCCTAGAGATTTTTTTTTAAATTGGTCTCTGTTTCTTAACCATTCCATTCTTTTTTACATTTTTTATTAAGCTCTCAGCTGGACTAGAAAGTCATATACATTCTGGCCTAGATGCACAGGCTATAATAAACCATTCAATACAAAATGCTTAAATTATTTTCTTTCATATTAAATAGGGGATCAAAATTGCAATTGTCAGCAGATTCCTGATACTGTGTCAACACCCCATTTATCTTTCTGATCCTGGACTAGTTCTACTTAAAACGAATTTCTTACTCAGGTAGCAGCTGCTTCTGTGAAGCACTGCTTCTACCTCATCCATCTACTTGGTAGAAAAAGTAGTGGCAGCCAGATGCTCCTAAGAATTGCCTGAGACTTTGACCATCATCCTCGGTACAGCCATATTCAGTGCTGCAGATGTTAATAAGGTAGTTCTGTAAATGTTAATATTAACAAGCTAGTTAATAAGTTAGTTCTACTTCCATGTTGCATGTATGTACACCAAAGGAAAAATTGTTAAATGTTTACATAGATAACAAGTAGATCACAAGTGAGTTACTTGTTCATTTTTTTTTGCAGTGTGTTATTGCCATTTGCATCAGTCCTAAATAGAACTTAAGCTACCTGAGACCGATAATTGAATGTACAGGTGTTTTTAGCTCAATAATATAGACATCTTGTAGAACTGCATCTCAGTTTGTAGAACTGCAGCAGTTTGCCTCATACTAAAGGCAACCATCAGTATAAAGCAAGACACTCCTCCTGTTTTCCTTGCTGCCAGGATAGTAAGCACAAAAGAGACTACTCTCTTTGTGTTGTGTTAACCATCAGCTGTGCCTTCATCTTCTCATAGGTGGAGTGTAATCCAAAGCAACTCTGACTGTGTTCTAACAGTGTCAAGGCCATCATAAACTGAGCAGCAGCAAGCAACAGAATTAGTGGGAATAAAATAAAAGAGCTTTAAACAATTTTATGCAGTATGAATTCAAACCCAACATATATGTACTTTTCACACCAAACAAATGTAGTGTAATTGCTTGACTGCTGTTAACACCTGAAAAAAGTACCTTTAATTTACCATTATAAAAAGACTCTACATGTGCCTGTAACATTTAGTTCTGATGGGAAACACAATTGTCAAAAATGTTGCACTAAAGCAGAAGGAAGAAGAAACAACAAACCTACAGCTGAAGTGGAAACATCTGTTCCAGTGCAGCTCTTTAATGTTAATGATTCTTATAGCACTCTAATTTCATGCTCTTGTGCTTGGAAAGTTTACTTGCTTATCTTTAGTTTATAAGGTACACAAACACTTTAGAAAATCGTAAGATTGTCTGCTTTGCTTCTCTTTGTTTCTCCTGTGCCAAGAATGAAAGCAATCTTCCTCCTGATGTTTGTGGAATAGAGTTGTATTTGTATCATTTGCACAGTTAGAATTTGACAAATTATTATATGACAAAATCCAAATAACAAGTTCTTTACACAGAATAAGCTCTAAGACCATCTTAAATGGAAAGTGTTCCAGGATTGTTTCAAAATAATTGAGAAATGTCTCTTGTAGAGGTCATATTAACTGAAGACATCTAGGTAAGGTCATTTTAAATTTCAGCATGTAGTAACTATAGTTTCCTAGCTATCTCCAGCCCCCCTTACCAACCATTCCAATTTACATGTAAATATCCATAAAATAAGGGTCACTAAGATTTAAGGTACTTGAATGTTATCATTCATTTCACAGCAAAATAACGTAGATGGATGAGAGGGTTTTAGTTTGAAGATGATTTGTCAGTTTTAGGATTATGAAATTGTTATGTGAAGAGAGAAAATAAAGGACTGATATCTGTTACTTGTCACCCTCATGCCACCTCCGAACTCTTTTATCCCAAGCTCTTACTTTATCAGACCTGCCAGTGTTAATGCTTTTTTAGTGTTATGGGAGCAGCAGAGAGGACTTCCTTAGTCTAAAAGAAGTAGAAACTACTCCAAAACTTGGAGTAAAGTAACTAATCATATAGGAGAGATTAGGGAGAACGGGATCAAAAAAGAGTATCTCTTATCTGATAATGTATAGATCATTCTTAATTTCAACAATTTCCTATAAAATAAAATGTATAAATATTTTAATTGGTGATGACATTTTCAGTGTGCTGCTGATCAAAAAACAATAGTTTCGACTTGAAG
>NW_010583372.1:325775-395828 GCF_000705375.1 Tinamus guttatus | reverse complement strand
TCTTTCCCTTCCACCACTGATGAGAGAAGCCTGGCTGTGGCTCCTCAGTGACATATTGTAGGTGATAGGGTCTTCTAGGTCTCCGCAAAACCTAGTTCTCCATCCAAAGGCACACTGCTGTCTCACATTCGGTTTGCTGTCTGCCATGACCCCATAGGTCCCTATGGGCCTAAAACCATAAGTGTGTCAAGTGGTCCCCCAGTTTGTCATCTGCAAAAGTGTGCTCCATCACCTCTTTCAGAGCATTGGTAAAGATGTTAAGCAGGACAAGTCAAAGGCTAGACTTCTGTGGTACTCCACTTGACAGAGGCATCCACTTGACTCCTGGTAGAGTATGACCTGTTAACTACCCTCCAAACCCAATCTTCCAAACAAATTTTCATCGTCTAGATATCAGCCTATCCAGACTGTAATGACCCAATTTATCCACAAGAATATTGTGAGACAGTGTTGAAAGCCTTTTAAAAGGTAAATGCTATCCCCTCATCGATGATTCATCCCGGATCCAGTCATTTTATCGTAGTCAGGTTGGTCAGAAACAGTTTAACCTTGGTAAATCCATAGTGGCTTCTCCCAGACACCTTATTCTCTTCCCACTGCCAGAAATTTTCACCAAGAAAACTCACTCCATAATTGTCTCTGTGACTGAAGTGAGGCTGACCAGCAAGTAGTGTCATGGGTTTAACTTTTTACCTATTTTTTGAAGATACATGTAAATTACTTTCTCCAGTTGTCAGGAACATTCTTCAATATCTAGAACATTCAGACACAATAGAAAATAGCCTTGTAAGGACATCAGCTGGATCTCTCAGAACTGTCAGGTACTTCTTCCATTTGTCTGAAGAAGGCCTCATCTGTCCTTCTTTTGTGATTAGGTTGTCTGTAGACAGCGAGCACAGCATTGCCTACAAAGCTTTTCCTGATGATCCTAACCACAAGCTCTCAACTGGCTCATTGTCCATCCCCAGGCAGAGCTCTATGCATTCCTCCAGCTCTCTGAAGTGCACGGTGACTCTCGCTGCTCAGTGCTCTGAAGTGTCCTTCCCAAGACCCTCCATGGCAACACTACAACTAGATGAGTCATACCAGCACATCTCTGTGATCCCAGTGTGTTCATTGCCTTGCAACAACACACAGATCTCTAATTCCTCCTGCATGCTCCTATCCCATGCTGCATGTGTTAGTTATATAGGCAGTTCAGAGAGGCATCTGTTTGTACTGATTTCCCAGTAAAGGTATGAGAGTTTCCTCCACCATACTGGCTTCTCAACACTCCCTTATTTATACACATACGTTTGAGGTAGGCCCCTTCAGCCCTATTTTATTGATTACAAATCTATCATCAACAACGTACATGTGCTCATTTCCCACCTAAACACGATTCTTTGAGGGTTTTCTTTGTGACATATTTTTAACTCTATTTTTCTTTAAGTAATTCTGCTCAGTCCTCCATCCAATCAGTGTTCCAACTTTCTAACTTTTATTTTCATCTCAAAGACTGTTTCTCTAATTTCCAGTTTACACAAGGCTCAAGGCTTCTATATTTTCATAGTGGGTAAAGTCAACAGAGCTTAGGTTCAAATTCAGTAAGGAACCTTGTTTGCACATCCCCTAGTATTTTAGTATTTTACTAAATAGGTCTAATAATAGGGCAATTGAGTATGGTTATATGTATTTAAGAGAAAAAACAAAAGAGCATAAAAAGTGAATTATGTTCCACTTTATCTTTTTCTATAAAATGTCTTTCCTCCTTTGGGATCAGATTCAGTGATCTGAACTTTGAAAAATATAGTTTCTTCCAGTCATGTTTCCAGTTTGAATAGATGGATTCACAGATTTATAGGCTTCAAGGCAAAAGGAACCATTAAGTCATCTTCTCTGATTTTCTGCACACTTATGTCATTACATTTTAATTTATGACTCATTAAGAGAAGCTAACTTTGGAAAAAAGTTGGTCCTAGTCGACAATGAATTCAATGTAAGAGAGCAAGGAGCCCTTGCAGCAAAGGGCAATGGTGTTTTTGTATACTTTAGCAAGAGCAGGATGAGAGGGGGGGTCCTTACCCTCCCTCAATACTAGTAAAGGCACTCCTTCAGCACCTGGAGTGCTACTTCCAGGCCTGAGGATCCCCATACAAGAGAGACATGGACTTAGTAGACAGTAGACAGTAGACAGTAGACAGACTTCTATGACAGTTCAAATGCTAGTTCGAGTCCCATTTAAGTGCACAGGTACAGCCTTGAGATGGATATTTAGGACAGAAGATCAATTTCTGTTTGCCATTTGTTTAAACACAAAATCAAATAACTGTGGGCAAACTGGACTCTAGAATTTCTCCTCCAGAACAGGAAGACTTACTTCTAACAATGAATGTGTCTTGTGATGACCAAAGTCTAAAACCTGAAGACTTGCTAGTCACTGCAGATGTGCAGAAGTGTCTTTCTATAAAAAAAATGTCAAATAATAGACAAAGAATGTCCTTCAAGCCATTTCAAAGATAAACTCACCTCTTTCTTATCATCCTGTCTTACTAGCTGCCGTGCTACCAAACCTGAGTTTAGTATCTGTGCCTTTATTGTGCAGAGAAGTATGACTACAGGGAAACTATAGCAATGACCTTTCCAATAGTATTTTCAGTATTCCCTAGAAGAGCTCAAATGATAGAGCAGTGGCAGTCAGCCCTAAAATCCAATGAAATCCATTGAGCGCAAGAACTGAAATAAGGCTACAGCAGCAAGGAAGATTACTCATTAGACCATTTCAGTCTCACCCTTGAAGACAGTGACTTGGGTTGGCAGGTGAACTGGCATGAAGAACACAAATTTGTCCTTAAACCCTCATCCAAAGCTTAAACTAAAACACTACTAACATCCAGAAACACTATGTTGTAACAGCAGTAAAAGAAAATCCTTTTTAACTGATTCACTGATTTTTTTCTCTGTGAATGCATATTTACTCATGTAAAAAGCTCATCCTTTTTACGCTGCAATCTGGACCTATGGTATGTTTTAGCATAACAGTTCTGATTTCAGTCCTCCACAGGACTCCACGTAGTCTATATTCCTGAAGATTGACCTTATTGAAAATAGGATATGTATAGTTATACGAAAATACATGGAAGTACATTTTTCCAAAGTCTTAAAGATTTCTTTCTGATACTCATCTTCACAGTATTTTTTGCACTGCCAACTTATCTACTGATGAGCTATTTATATGTACATATATATAAAACTTTGAGGAATAAATATGTGAAATAGGGAAAAATAAAATATGGTATAAATTCAAAATCCATAAGAATTTTATTAATATTCTTGTTAAGAAATTGTTAAGAGTTATGAGGCTACCTTTTGGATAGTGTGCAAATAGACTGGGAAAATGTCCTCTTTTCCTGACATACAATGATTTTTGGGCATAGCCATAAGGTATATGCAGTGATTTTTTTTCTTCGGTTTTTCAATAAATTTTGCTATGTCTGTTCTGCCAGCTGTTGATTTTTCCTATTCAATTGTTTTGTTGTCAACTCTAAGATGTTTCAGTGAATGTCCACTTAGAACGCTCTAATTTGTTAAATCATAGCAATATTTAACCAAGTTTTTCTGTGGTTTGACAATGGAAAGTTTTGTTGTGTATGGCCACATGCAGATTTCATGGAAATGATCTTCATGGAAATACATGACAAATAGAATCAGCATACCATTATGAAATGTATAGTGTTTTATCTTTCAAGAAAACTAAAACATAATTTCTGAGCTTACTCTTAAGGCCTCCAAAAGATCAAAGTTTCTTTCAATTGTTTCGGATGTTAAAAGCTAATAACCTTTCTGTATTTTTATTAAAGTGAGATTATTTTAGCATAACATTTGATTGTTGCAAATTAATTTTTCTTGTGCTCCTTTGTATTGTTAGCAGTTAACTAAACTAAATTTGAGTGTTCATAATAAACATTGTTCAAAAACATCTACATTTCAGAATATTTGCATTGAAATTTCCTTCTCAGCTTTTATTTTAAATTATCTACTTTAAGTTAAAAATCAAAGCAAAACAAAACAGATTTTGGACTATTTAATATTTTAAACACAGTATGGGGATTCATATTAAAAATAAGTGCAGAAATAAGTAGAGGTATGACACAGCTAGAATCTTCATAAGTCTGGATCACAATGTTTCTAATATAACTTTAGTCTTGTTTCTTAATGGTAATACTGCAAAGGACCTTTTAGGTTTTCCTGAATCATAAGCAAAATCAAAATAAAAATACCAAGTATCATTCATGTCAACATCAAACATTTGCAATAAAAAGTGAAATAGTTCCAGTATGAAAAATTGCAGGAAAGATACTCAAACTGTAGAAGCTAAAATTTTGTAGCTAAACAGATATATTGCCGTTTGACAGAACCTTACTGCAGGCCAAAGGAAGATGAGATTGATTCTGAGCTGCCCTTCTTACAGGTGTGTGTTGAACCCATCAGGAAAGAGTCATATCACACTGAAAGTAAGTGACTAAACCAGAAGGTCTGAACAACTATTTCACTTATCTAAAGCTCAGTATGAGCAGACATTTCAAACCTTTCTTTTTTTTTTTTTTAATTTCCAATATAAAACAATATATCTCCCTCCCTCTCCTCCCACCCCCCTAAAAATCTCAGGAAAGCGGACAGCTCTTCTCTGCAAGTTTATCTAGATAGGTTGTATCCTTCTTCAGCCATTCTGATCTTCATTAGTTCAACATGATACACGTGCCAGCCACAAATTGTTTTTAAACTTAGAAAACAGAAATGTAATTCTGTGTCAACCTTGGTTTTGAACATTCAAGCTAGCTTCTTTATGATTCTCTGGCATTCAAATAAAAAAAAATAAAGTAAAAATAATGAGCATAAATACGTTTGATTATTGCTGGCCACACAACATAACAGCCCAACACTGGATTTCTGAGATATTTTATTTTGTATCTGTACTATACCCTTCTGCACTAGAAAGGGAATCAAGAATCAACCAGATAGACACAGTCCATTTGCTAGAAATGTTAAGAAGGACCTGATGCTGCAGCAAAATGGTTGTTTAAAGAATCTGAGAGGACAAAGGCCATCCAATTAGTGAAATAAGATCAGATGTGTGAATTGTAGATTTTCCAGGTCTGCTGAAGAGAGATTTACTTACTAGACAAACAAGGCAATGAACTGTGACTCCTAACAAATAACTTGTAAAGAAAACATTTCAGATCATTCATTATTTTTGAGTGGGAATGTCAAATAGAAACCATAAAACACATTTTCTTGTCATCTGCTGGATATAAACCTAATATTAAATTGTCCTACTTCTAGGAAAATAACAATATATCCTTTGAGGTAAAACCTCCAATCTCTCTTACCAATACTGTCAATACTAATAAATGAAGTGTAATGTGTTATTAAAAAAACAATAATTCCATGCTTAGAAATAAACTATTATGGTGTTATTTAGAGTTGATACTTTATTCTTGTGATTAAACATTTCTAATACATTAAATCCACACAAGGCAGTGGCAAAGCATGTAAGTGCCTAAACCATCAAATATGGGTGCTTAATGGCAGTCCGAATTTTTCTAAGAATTTAGGCTATAAATTAGCTTAGTAAAGCCTAAGCTCCCAAGAGGAAGAGGCATCTATAAATTCCTGAAATCGTGGCTTTGAAATCTGACTTACATATAATCTTAAGATTTTTTTAGAATTTATCAATGACTGTATAGTTTGCAGCCATATAGCCATGTCCATTAAATATTTTTTGTTTTTAAAGCAAAAAAATTCCTAGGTGAACAACCTCTTGTGTACATCATACTCAGCCAGTAATTGACTTACCCCTCAGCACACTGCACATTTTCCAAATCTGAAAATATGCACAACAAAGTAGGTTCCAAGAGACCAGAGTCCTTGTTGTCAAGTTGCAAAACTCCACACTGCTGTCAGTATGAGCTGCTGGATGCAAGAAATGAAGCAAACCTCAGCCAGAATATTTGATAATTGCTCATTAAATGTATGTTCTGAAATGGTTCTCTGGCTTGTGGCCATAATTCCGCAAAAGCTGATCTTTTCTAACTCCTTTTTCCTTCACTGGAATCAAGAATGAAATCAGCAGTTCCCTGAAACAGCAGGCTGAAATTATGTAGGAGAAGAGGTTACATGATGCACAAGGCAAGTCTGGGAGAAGGGCACTCTTTGGTCTGGAGAAGGGAAGACTCTAGATCAGGCATTGGGTCATAGAATTCACTTGCTCTCAGACACCTTGTAAATGGCTACAGAGAAAACCCTTCTTCAGAGAGGACACTTGCAAGATACTTCTAAGGTGCCCAGCAAACACACAAGACAGAGTGGACATGAGCTGCAATTAGGAGAATTACAACTAGATAAAAGGAAAAATACTTCATAGTGAAGGTGACCAGGGCTTGAAAAGGTTTATCAGATAGGCAGCAGGAGGATGACCAGATGACCTTCGAAGGAACCAAAATTATTTTGTTAATTTATTATTAGCTGACATACCATATTGAAGTTCTGATTATAAAAATAGAATTTCAATTGTTAGGTTGCTCTAAGTGATTCTTTGTTTGACCTGCACTTCCATGACACTACAACAGGTATGGCGAATGGAGAAAAATCTAAACCAAATAATGGTTTACCAAATTACTAACCTTTAAGCATGCATCATTCTACTGACAAAGATTTTGTAAATTAGTCCGGAATTAGAGACTGGAGATATGAACCTTCTACTTCAGATATATTTGGTTCCCTTATTTTGATCAAGTATTTATTATGCTGCTTTATTTTTATTTTATCCTTGACTTTTACAAAAACACAGTTACAGGAAAAGATATGTTAATGACATTTAATGAGGACACTAATAATTTCAGTTGCACACGTGCACAAAAGGAATAAACACAGAATTAGAAATATAAAATTACATGGATTAAAAATTGCTCCCTATTTAATACAATGCAAATGTCATTTGGAGCTCAAAGAAGTCCATTTTGCAGCAATTTTCCCGAGTCACATTTCATTGAGAATAAGTTTACTACTGCATATTTTTACATGCCTCATAATGTAGTACCAAGCTTATTTAGGACCCACAGTCCCTGTGGATCTACCTTCTGAAGGCATTAGCCCAACCATAATATTGATGAAAAGTATCACCTTCATAGACATAAAAGGAAATAGATGAATAATAATCTCTTTACTGTTCTTGAGAAAAAAAGGAAATTAATCTTCTTTCCTTTTGTGTGAAACAATTTTACAAAGGATAATACTTTTGTGTGTTAGGATTGTAATAGAATCAAAAAGGCACTTTTAAATGCTTGGAAAATTAGTATTGTGATCTGATTGCTGTTTAAAATATCAGTTACCTCAGGTAGTTTAATAGCAGTTAATTTAAGCTGAGTCCCTAGTAATAGCTTTTGGGTTGTGGATGACTGGAAGAAAATAAAGGCTGAACGTGTCTGTGCTATCACAGTACAAGAAGCCTTCTGGATGAAAGGAGAGTATATGCAGAGAACAGCTTTTCACTGTCAAAGTAGAAGGATGTAACAGTTTAGCTACAGCAGGACTTGTCCTGAATAGAGTTCTGTTCCATAATTTCATTAATATCTGGTCTACAGAACAGAGAATGTGGTTATTAAATCTGTAGGTGAAGTCAATGTTGGAAGGACTTTCAGGAATAAATAACTTAACATGATCATGGCAAATTGGTGTGAAAAAAAAGATATAATTTAGTGCAGAGAATATAAGACACTGCACCAAGTCATGTATAAGCAGCTATACACAAGAAATCACCTTGGAAAATCCAACTACAGTAATACCAGTACTTTGGCAAAAGACCTATAGGTTACAGTGGAGCACAAGCACTGCATGAGTCACCAGTGTCGTGCTGTTATGAGAAATGTAGATATTACACAGACAAATGATCCCTCTGCTTCATTCTGCACTCACAAGGCCTCTGCCAAGTATATATCTGTTTTTTGGCAGCCCTTCAGGAACAGTCTGAAAAACTGGACTGACTCCAGAGGGGTCTAGAAAACCTGATCTTCAGTTCAGATTGAATGAAAGGGGGTGTATAAAGGATCGATGAAAAGACCTGGGTGTGATATGAGAGTGGTGTTCGGATGCAAACTAGGCGGAACAAGAGAATAACTGTTGTTGCTATATCCAACTGGGAGGGAGGGAGGGAAGGAGGGAGGGGAGGAAGGAGGGAAGGAGGGAAGGGGGGAAGGAGGGAAGGAAGGAAGGAAGGAAGAAAGGAAGGAAGGAAGGAAGGAAGGAAGGAAGGAAGGAAGGAAGGAAGGAAGGAAGGAAGGAAGGAAGGAAGGAAGGAAGGAAGGAAGGAAGGAAGGAAGGAACGGTAGTAAATTAACTTACAGCATACATAACCACAGCTGTTTTCTCCCTGTTTAGAAAAAAAGATCTAACAACTAGCAAAATATTAGATTGCCTGGGGAACATGGTGGAGCTTCATTGCTGAGTATTTGTAAGAAAGGATTTGACAGCTGTGTCTGTGATTCTGCCTGAGTGTGGGAGAGGGGCCTAGACCTAGAGGGTCTATCAGGTTCTTATTTTCCAGGTATGATCGTACTAAGGTAGTCTCTGAATCTCAGAGAGGCTGAATTTATTTCCCTGATATACTCCTTCAGAAGAGAAGCTCTTCTGATTCTTCTGATTGATCTGCTCAGTATCAGGAAGGTGAAAATCAGCCCCTCTGGGTAGTGGCTTCTGGGGAGAAGCTGTAGGACACTTCAAATGCTGGGAGATCTAAAAATAACAATAAAAAGAGGGATGAACACTACTCTTTGCCAATTCACACTCTTGTCACCACAAGCCCTTATTACTGCTGTGGGCAACCAGTTAGTTTACTGTGTGTATACCACAGCTCTAATCACTCATTCTTTTTTATTATCAGCTTGTCTACATTTCTTATGAAGACCTAAGTGCCATGTTATTTAAGATTAGAGAAGTTATTAACGGCAGAAAAAAGGCAGAAAACTTTCTTTCTTTTCCCCGGTTTAATCAGGGGTGAAGCATAGACTCAGAGAGATTTAGTTTGGCTCAACCAACAAACCCCAACTCTCAGAATAAAACATTGAACTGGCAGAAAGGCTAATTTGTTAACGCTTTTTCATAGCCATAGGGAATGTCAGAAATGTAATGAATAATATTCTGGACTAGATCAGAGGGATATCAACTTGTTTCCAAAGCAAAGCTGTATAATCATGGGACAGGACAAAAAAGTTAAATGTTGTCCTGCCTGTTATTATCAGTAATCATCTAAATTATCATTTTTGGACAATTGTGCTAAGCCCCATGAAGACATACATCTTCAGTAAATACCGGGCACAGCCGACTCCACAGATACATTTTTTTTTTTTTTTTGTAAAAGATCACCATTGACTGAAGATTATTGTTTGATTAAATTGACTGCCTGATGGTGAGGCTTCCAACAGATAAACACAGCCAAGAATTTAATCAACAAACTGCATCATATTTGCATCTATTCCATGTTCTGTCTACTTAGAGAAGGAACAGATGCAAACTCAGTAGGAGTCAGAAGGAAGGGAATCAATTGGGAAATACTCTATTAAGAAGAAGTTTTTGAATTTATAATCCAACCTTGACCTAAATATGCATAGATTCTCAGTGAGATAGTTCCCTTCACTGCTTTCTCTATTTAATAATGTCTCTTTGCTGGCATTATTAGTCTAAATGAAATGCTGAAATAAATCCTTCTTTTCCGACCTTTTGGCATATGTTAGTGCAGATGTTACTCTAAACAACTATCTCTGTCTGCAGTATATCTTAGTGTAAACAGTAAGCAGCCTACAACTGCTTTGTAAGATTTCTACTTCGAAATAAAAAAGACCTGAATGCCAGTCTGCCTAGGGGACAAAACTGTCCCTGGCCTATGTTAGACATGTGTAAGGACATTATCCTTTATTATGTTGTCCTTGTATAAGCTTAGAGTTGTGCCAGAGATGGTTCAGTCCACTTTCAGAGAAGCAGCTATACAAATCATATCTGATTCACAACCAGATTGTAAAATGTCTCTGGCAATCATAGAATCATTATGGTTGGAAAAGAACTTTAAGACTATCAAGTCCAATCATAAACCCATCACCCCATGCCTACTAAACCATATCCCTAGGTGCATCATCTACACATTTCTTGAACACTGCCAGGAACCGTGACCCACCACTACCCTGGTCAGCCTGTTCCAATGCACTTTCCATGTAGAAATTTTCCTAATATTTCCCTGCAGCCTTTTTCTACCATCTCCTTTCCTGGAAGCTGCATCAGTGGTACTTAGTACAGTGAAAGGCTCCTTCTCTTTGTACGAGTGCATACAGGCTACATCCTCATACCCCTCCCTTCCTGTCCATTTATCTTTCCTACAACTAAAGCTGTAAAAACAGCCAGGTTTACATCGGCTGCTTATTCCTATTTAAAAATTACAAATTAAAGTTTTGGGTTGGCTAAAAGAATGGTAGTTACAGGATAGTTTCTCTCAGCAAAAAAATCTTCCCTTTGGAATTAGCAAATTTTTTTCCATCTATTGTTTTGTGATTTTCCATTTATGTCCAGAATAAAAACAAAGGATAAGCTGTGCTCACAAAAATTATTTCATGTGAAGGTAGTGCCATAGTATTTTATATTAGTATATATAAACATATATAGACTTTTTTTGTCCCCTAGTGCCTATGGTCTAGTTTAATTTAATTATTGCATTTTCAGATTAAGATAATTGTTCTTCTTTGTAATATGTAAAATAGATTTAAACACCCTTTAAGCAACATAATTCAACATATTTTATCATTTTGTTTAATAAAATCAGAAATAAATGTTGTATTTTTTCATGTTTTTGATGACTACTATATTTTCTGTTGAGTGGCTCCATTAAGTATGCAAAGAATTGGAAATACTGGTTTTCTTAAAGATTCTTAATAACTCCATTCTAATTGCTTCTAGAAATTTGAAATTTAGTCTTATATTTATATATATGCGCACACACGTATATATATAAAGGAATACATATGACTATATAAAGGAATTTATTATTTCTGGGGAAATACAGGTTTTTTTTTTTTGGCTCAGTTTGATTATGAGGAATCATATAGAGTGAAAGCTGCAGGAGACTATTCTGAATAATTTATAATGCAAAAGTAAAGTTAAAAAAAATCACATCCTAAATAACTTTTTCCCTAAGGAAATGGATGAAAATTCAATTAACAATGTCAGAAACAAGAAATACTACAGTGAAGACGACCTTATGATCATGATATGCATAGTGAATTATAAGACAGTCTCCAAAGTGAACCCAGAAGATACTTTATTTTAGTACCTAGGAAAAATATTACCATAGAAAAGTTTTCCTTATGCCAAATAGAATGCTTCAAATGTCTTATATATATTGCTGTTTTAGGGAATTCAGAGTGTGTTTCTGGTGTGTGGGGTTTTTTTTTCATTTTTTTCCATTTTTCTTGCCAGAATTGACAACAGATTTAGTTAAATCCCATTTTAATTGCTTTCTCCAATTTTCTTAATCTCTCCTACTTCATAGATCATCTTGATAATAGAAATATCTGATTTTTTTAACACATGATTGCATTTTGAGCTTTAATTTTGTTTAAGAAATAATTAATACAAGACTTGAAATACCTGCCTGCACCTGGTGCATCACATAATATTTGGTCTAAAAAAGAGATGAGATATGATGTATTTGAACACAGTCTCAGTCAATTATTGTATACTTAAGCTAATCCTCTTTTCTCTTTAAAAGTTATCCCAGGAGAAAAAAAAAGACAACAACAAAAAAGAGGCACACAAGGGCATCTTAATTTGCTGACTCCAATATTATTGGGTCGTACTCATACGCTGCTTGACCTATTGATGCACTAAAGTACATGTTCAGATTAAAATGAATGTGTGAATCTAATCAATAGCTGGAAATTTTCTGCAACATCAGGTTTGATGATGACTTTTCAGGCTGTAGTATATCCTTTTGACAGATTAAATAAGTATATTCATAGATCTTGTGGCTTTGACAAACTAATCATTGGAAGGTGAGATATACATCTTCTGTACCCAGAAGATTTTTGCCACATTGATTAGTTACCACGAGCCATGGGAGTAAGAGAGCTTTACTTTTAATGCTTGACTACTTCTGTCATGGGTGCCAAAAACATTGTGATTAAATGGTTTAGTGGCTCATGCTCAAACTTATAATAAACAATTCTGATCACCCTTGCCAGAAAGGGAGCATTTCGGGAATTTTGGTTGTTTTGAATAGTGCTTTTTATTTAAGTAGTATTAGATTCATACAGTCAGTTGTTTACATTGGAATTGGAAATTTTTTTTGTAAGGCATAAGGAAGAATTGGGCCAATCTCTTTCAAAATCTAGTGAATGGCAAAACAGCTGTTGATAGTAGTGCATAATACTGTTCCATGCTGACATTTTGAATAAGCAGTCTATCCATATGTAAGGTTGATAAAAGATTCTGAACACAGAAGATGGTAAGGCACATTGTCCAGCTTATATTTTTTTCTAAACATCACAGAATGAGTTTCAATCCCCCAGCTGAAAGATTACACTGCCTTTTCTATTTGCAAATTTATTTTCAGATTTTGGACACAAAGACAATTTCATACATCTAAATAGATAAAAGGTCTGATTGCCTTAATAATAATACAGTAGCAAAAGTTTGAATGGCAAGTGGTTTCCTGTAGTGGTTAAAATCTTTGAGATCCATCAGTTGGTGCTATATGCTGTAGAAATAAGTTTCTGGAATCATATAACAAGAAATTTAGACAAATCAAGATTTATACTGCTTACTAAGTCAAAGAGAAGTATTTAGAAAACTACGTAAACTTAGTCATGTGATTAAAACCTCCAAAATTATAAGTTTAATGGGACTTTAAAGTCTGATGGGAAGAACTCTACAGTACACTTTCTGCAGAGGGGAGTTCATGATTGACCCAGAATGCTTTCATCTGTGTCATTCCCAGTTTGAATTTGAGTCAAACACAGACACTCCATAGACAGTATTCTGGGAGTAATATTTTATTTAGCTCATTCCGACAACACAATCCTCAGGATTAACCTCCAGGATTTTCTGTAGACAAATCTTTTAATCTTTCCATATTCCACAACATTGCCAAATGGGCTACAAAGAAACATTTTTATGTCACTGGCTGAACACTGATATCAATTTCACAGAAAGACTTTCAGCTTTGAGTAGATTGATTTTCTGCTTCTACAACTATTTTTGGATTAATATCAGCTTGAAGAAAATTAAGGGTATATGTCAACCAAACATTGAAAGTGGGCAGATTGAATTTATGACAATTTAAGGGTTCACCTACCATGGACATGTTTTGAATGATTGTGTCAATAGTGATAGAAAAGTAATTCCTGATTTTTCAGATAGTCTTACCAGGATTATAAATTAAAACTAGTATCTGAATGGGCCCAGTTCCTCCTCCAGTTGAGATATACATACATTTCTTGGGCTAACCATCTTGCTATCTGATCTAAGCACCGATGTTGTAAAGAAAGCATAAGTCTTGTAGTCCAGTCAGAGTCCCCACTATGCTCTTGTTTGAATGAAGGAGCACAATGAACTGAAGAATGATGGTCTTTTGTGCTAACCTAAGTGCTTGTTCTTGATGCTGCAGTTGATGAACATCCATTCAAAATGCGACAAATATGCACATAGTGAAAAGCACAAGAACACCAAGTGTATTTTGTGTAGTCTGTCTGATGGTGGAGGAAAAAGGAGTGGTTTCTTTAAGAAATACTTCAGCATTGACAGAATTCAGTTTATTTGGCAATTGAACACAAAGAGAAAATAGATGTTTCTTGAAGTAGAGCTGTATGTTCTCTTCAGGAAAGTTTTCCAAAGCAAAGGATGCAAAAGCAACGCTACAAAAGCTCATACACTGAGAAACACCAAATAACACTGTTAGCTGTACTAACTCTCACTATCTTATCTTCCAAGAGCTCAGGACAATAAGTATGTTATTAGTCTTTATGATGCAAGTGACATGAAAACTATGGAGTGAGTTCTGGACTACATATATTAGAAATCTTCTTCATCTGAGTTGTGCATTTGGGGAATATTTTATACCTATTTTTGTCAAATAACTATGTATTTCATTATTTTATACCTATTTTTGTCAAATAACAATTCAGTCAATAACAATTTCAGTTGAAGTTAGGATTTAATCTCAGAAGACCTCCATGATAACATGGAGACTGGTTGTTTAAGGGACAGACTGACTGTGTATGATTTTGTTGATTACCCTTAGAACAGAATCTCATAACTATTACTTGTCTTGGAAATACAGTCTAGTGTAATTACCCACTCTTCAAATCTTTTAAATTTATACAAGTATGCTAAACAAATAATGGGAACAGAACCTTCTAAGACATCCTCTAATATCCTTCCCCAACAGCCTTTTTTGGAATATGCAATGGCTTTTAGGGACATTTTTTTAGGGTGGGGGAAGGAGAAAAACACAAATGAAACATCTCACATGTATACAACAGAATGATGAATTTCTAATCATAATAAACCTAGAAGTCAATATATTATTTCTGTAACTTGTTGAAATTCACAAGTCTAGTCATAAAATAATCCCTCCTTGTACATCTAAACCTGCAAGTTAGATAGATTTGATGGCTATCAGAAAGAAGAATTAATTTTGGATCAGATCTTCAACTGTGGAGCCAGCTCTGTGCTAATTTTGGATTGCTTCTGCACTGTCATTCCAAAATGCAAATCTCCATGTGAGAAACTTAGCCAAAACCCATCTCTGATGGACTAAACCCATGCTGTCCGGTGTAGAAAGTTTATCTTTAAAACAAAATCTTGCACATTTCTGCTTACCTTAAACCACACAATGATCTCTGTAGTTGAGCTGACTTATTCTGATAGGACACTTCTGGCATTTCTCTGACTTTTCGTAGAGGGAGGCAAGGAAACACAGTATTATCCAATGCACTATGAGAACGTGTCCATTGCATTTTTCTGGAATAGCACTGTAGCACTATAGCACTACAAAAAAAGAAAGAGTCTTATCAAGAATGTTAGCCAGATTTTTCAAAGCTAATATGTAAAAGCAGAAAACTCCATCCTCCTAGCCTTATAAATCTATAGTTTATAGACAAGACTGGCCACAATATAGTATTTAAAGTTATTGCTATATTATAAGTTATAGACTTACTGATTTTATTGACATGGCAAGAAAAATCATAACAACAATATATTTAAAAGAAACAGAAAGAAAAAAAGAGGGGAGGAGGAAGCCCACCCTTGACATAAACAGATAGAAAAGATAGAAGCTTATTTCCTTGATTCTTTTTTCTCTATGAAATCTAACACAGGTTTATGCTACAAATTCGATCAAGACTGTTATCTAATTATTGTCTCTTAGTAGTTTTCCTTTTTTTTTTCTTCCTTGCTTATACTGATATTAATTAAGTAGTCAGTAAATGTGTATTTAGTGTAATTTTTTTTCAATTTAGAATGGCATTTCTTTTGGCAACTGCTAAAAGGTGTCTATTAACATATGTGACCTCATCTAGAAGTAGGGCACATAATTCTGATAATGAAATGTTGACATCCAAAAAGCTAACAGAAACAATTAAAACTTGATTACAACAAAAAAACTCATTCTTTGACTTGGCTTTTTTTTCCATTCTCTCTTATGTACAACAGCGAAGGCTCATACTCTCTGTTGGGCTTAATAATAATGCAAAGCATATCTGCAAATCATGTCACCATGTCAAAGGATAACTACAATTAGCCTTATTCATGGAAGAAATCTCTAACATGATGTGTTTATAGCTAACTGCTGCGAAATTAACTCTTTGACAAGCTAACTCTTCAAGGAGAAACCTTTGATTTTCTCTCCTATTCTTCCAGCAGATAATGATGTCCAAACTTGCCAACATAAAGAAATTTGCTTTCAACCAACCCTGCTACTATGCCAGACAAACCTTGAAGTTGTCCAGATATTCAGATCAAATTATGAAAATGGGAAGTGAAAAGCAGACCTGCCAAATTGGATCAAGAATTCACTGCTGGGAAGTTAATTCCCACCTAGAGAGCCTAGAGAAAATACTGCATTGTGTATACTTTTCCAGTCTTATTGAATAAAAGCATTCCTAAGTTTAAACTATATGTTGTATGATAGATTTGTTTTCAATTAAATGCAATTTGTATTAGATGAATTTTATGTGTGATCTTGGAAGGTCCATTGTTTTATTAATTAGGAACATTTTCATAAGATGAGGCTTGAAAATGGTTTAAAAATTAAAGTTATATTCTGTGACTTTGCCAATTATTTTCCAGTTTTAATACACAAAATTAAATTATTTTACAGATGATTTAATTGAAGTGGAATATGAACATAGGGATTCATGGTCACTATGTATTGCAAGCAGATATGAGTTCACACCTGCCTTATGCAGTTGCACTTGTTTTGCCCGTAAGATCGTAAGATCGAAAAAAAAAAAAAATCTGAATGCTGTAACATAGTAGTGAAAATGAGCTCATGAATTCTATTAGAATCTAGATATATTAGTGGAAGCCCAGTGCCATGTGCTTTGTAGTCCAGAATTCAAACTCCCGATATAGCCATAATGGAGAAGGCATTGGTATTCCAGTCATGTAAGAGCAGGATCCATTAGGAGCTGGTACATATGAGACAAGTTAGATATGTTTTGAAATGCACAGAAGGTTTCTCTGAGAACAAAGCATGTCTCCTGCTAAGTGATGAGCTCTCACTTGTGCGTGTAATGTTTATAGAATGTAACCACTGTTGCTCAAGACTAGCTCTTCTAGTCTTGGGTTTCACTATGAAAAGATGAAGCTGACTCATTCCAAATCAGACCTGAGAAAGAAGGTAACACATTCTTATTTGGAGAATAGCGGTAGGAACAAGCCAGAAGTAAGCTGAATTGCTAGTAGAGATATAACAAAGTATTTTTCTTTGCTTTGAAAGTCCTTAATGTTAGCTGTTGTGACCTGAAAAACCGCCTAAGTCATACTACCTATCATCTGTGAGGTAAATATGATGCTACTATTAAAACAACGCAAGCAGATTTCAAAATACGGATTATTTAGCGTATGGCTGGTTATTCACTTCCTTTTACGTTATTTTCTTCTGTTGATATCTAGTGAACTTAATCTTTCTTTACTTCTGTTTGTTCTTGACTCATCAAATTTGGAGTTAAAGTCTAGAAGAGCAGATTCTGACTACCAAAATTCTTTACTACAGTGTTCACTCTTTTCAGTAGGTTTTGAAGCATTGCTTTTTATTATGTTCTCCATTAAAAATAACATAAAAATAAAATATTCTTAATTCCTGTACAAGCCTAAACATTTAGGTGATTCTAGCTTTCTAGCTTGCATCTCTTTCTCTGTTGCAGAATTTAAAAAAAAAATAAAATAAAAGAATGTCTTCTTATGTTTTAATATCTTCTGGTGCTCTGTTTTCATTCCTTTCATTTTGCATGGCTTGGAGAAGTCAAATAGTGTTTCTCTGCATCAATTTCCTTTTAGAAAGTGAAGATAAGGAACTTTTCTTTCTTGCATTTTGTTGTACTATAGATCTTAAAATAACATTTGTGAAAGTAAAACTACCACTAGATATTAAATATACTTATCTTTTTGTTTTACTAGAACACCTTTTGTTCTTCAAAGATTTTATACATCAGTTGAACTGCTGTAGAGTTTTTAACTCCAAAATTTTGCATGAAATAAAGCTCACTTTTATCATGCATTTTTGTAGTGTTTAGTGCATTCTTGTAGTGTCTAGATATCTTATTTAACCCTCTCATCCTTTTAAGGTGATAGTTATTATGGGTGCAGATAAAAGAGCTTACATGTACATACAATGGTGGTCTTGAGTTAGAATCTCTGTGTTATTGGTATCTCCAGAGAATTTGAAAAAAAGAATTGCTGATGGTATATGTCTGTACCATGTCTTCAGTACATTAATCATATGCTTCATGGCTTTCACCAATAATCTGCTGTATCCAGGAGGTTTTTTTTTTTTTCCTAATTTTATTGTATAATTTAACTATATTTCACTTGAAATATAAAGTTTCATATTGCAGAAAATAAATACTTCATTTTGCTTTGAAACACTACAGACTATTCACAGGTAAATATCTGATGTATCTTGCTCTTCTTAACTCCTATTTATGAAGCCTGGACACTTTTATTTTCCCTGCGGTGTAGTCCATTTCCTCA
Organism: Tinamus guttatus; assembly: GCF_000705375.1. Next base: position 377,558 of record NW_010583372.1, on the reverse strand, counting down.
GATCACCCATCTTTTCACTTAAGGTCCTTGTAATTATTAGTAGGTTGGCAAAATCCTTGGTCTTGTAGTCACTTTTCATTTGGCATATTACTGTGAGTTTTGGGGTTGAAGAACATGTTCAAGCATGAAGGGCAGCAACTGCAACAGCAACTGCAGTGGCAGGAGCAGGTTGGAGGTCCTAAGGACCTCTATAGGTTAAGTGCATGATCCCTGTTATGACAGAAGACAGACTCAGTGTGGATTTGAGGCACTCCTTCTAATCTTGCCTTCTTAGAGAACATTTAATTGTCAACATCATGAACTGAGAAGTGGTTTCTAGTACTAGCACAATCTTTGTGTATTGCTTTCTTCTTCTGCCTTCATAACAATAATGATAAAATGATAATGATAATGATAATAATAAAAATATGGAATATATGGAATATAAAAATATGAAAAAGAGAAGCCAGCAAAGAATATACTATCTAAAAAATCATATCAATAACTTTTCAACACCCTGTGGTCTGCAAATGGCAAGCAACTTGCCCTGGCCACTGTGCTTCCTTGGTGGCTGGAGAGAAGAAAGCAAACACCATTTTTGACTTCTGTTTTTAATATTTGCTGGATTAGAGTTGAAATATTCCCATTAATGTTTCAATATCAAAGGCTCAAAAATAGCTTAATTAAAAGCATAACATAATTGATCATGTAAAAAGTATCATGATTAATCAAACACCAATTTAGCTTCCCTGTTTATTAAAACAGTTACCCATTATCTTTCCCTTTGCCATTCCCCAATGTTCTCATTCTGAACTGTTAAAAAATATTTAATGTAAAGTTCTACCTGAAGATGAGTCTGCAAACAAAACAAAGCACATCAGGTTACGCACCGGGCTGGGAGCTTGGCCAAAAGTGCCAAGCATCCCCTGACCATGCATGCCCCTTGCTCCCATCCCACAGCCCCTAGCAAGGTGAGCGGGGCTGGGGTGAGGATGGTAGCTAGAGACATCCAGTCTCATTGCCACCACTCTTCTGGGCATCTGCATGGGTCTGGGCCAAGGTTAGGAAAGTACCCAGCCCATGAGACCTCCTGACTGAGGTGTTTTAGTGCTGAGCGCTGCATCTCCTGGCCTTCATGGTCTCCTAGGCTGGTTACAAGGACTGGAGAAAAAGGTCACACAAAGACACACAGAGACACTCAGACAATCAGCAGATCAGCACCATCTAGCAGCACAGGAGCCAAGTGCAGAATAGACTCTGGACCTCATAAATATCTGCATCTCTTCCTTATTCCTGCAGAAGAACAAGGTCAGGGTCTTTCACGTAAAGCTTGTTGAATTTGTAAGTTAACGCATTCTTTTTTCTCAACTTTCTGGGATGCAGTCCTTACTCTCAAAACTGGTTAATTTTCATTTTCGTCATTTTTTCTTTGGGCAAACAGCTGCCTCTCTTAATGTGTTTTAAGCTAATAGTGATTTCATATTTGTGTGGATGATTTGTGAATGTCTGAGTATTTTCTATTAACTCTTAAATATACATTTCAGCGCTGCAAAAAATTACTCTAGATAATTTGCTTTTAAATAGCTAGCTGAAATCATTTCATTGAAATGGTTCTAACTCTGTTAGCACTGTCTTAAGATTTCCCAAGATGCATTTTATCATTCAATGGTACAAGCCTGTTCTCTGTCCTGATGTGTATAGGGCCTAGACTGCAGGATATATAACAGACTCATTACCTTGTTAAATAACAATGAAACTGGAAATGATGGCAAAATGAGCAAGTATGTCCCCAGGGACTGCAACCAGGCTTATACAAGTTAAGGCTCATATTTCTCTGCTTTAGGGTATAAGATATGGGTAGAGAACTCTTCTGGTGTTAATGTTGGACATAACCTACACAGATCTATATCCACGCTTATCCTCATCTGCCACCAAATTGCCGACAGATTCATCTATTTTAAAAATTGCTGAAATCTAATCTAGTTTAGTTATATAAACATGACAGGATCCAGGTCTCAGTTTAGATAACTAATTTTGTATTACATCCATAGATGTCTACTGCATACCAACTAAGCATCTAAGATTCTACTGTAGGGAGTGGTAAGCTAGAATTGGATTCAGTTGCTTTCATGTATGAGTCAGGTGCCATTTTGGTTGCTTTCATATATGGACAGCTTAATGGCACTAACCAGCATTTGGCAAAATGTGCCTTTACATCTACATATCCATGCACCTATATATATTATATTAATTATATTATATTGTGTCTGGTTATGAATCACAGTGTTACAAAGTACTTACACACTAATTTGTTTGCACTGTTCTAGTATAGAGCATATACTTGCTTTCAAGGCAAACTAATATGTCTGATAAGTAAGCACTTACTTACTTAAAATTTTCAGGTGTTAGTGGTCTCTGCTTTGGCCGCAGTTGTAATATTGTTAGGGTGGTCTGGGATCTTATATGGCAATAGATGCCTGTTCTTAGGCATCTGTACCTCTACTCAGAGCAGTCAGGTGGTGTCTAGAAGGGATTCAGGTGTGCATGTCTGATAGGAAGGTAGGTGATAGCTGATCCTGACTATTTCTGACTATCTATATGAATAAATCATGTTAATTATGAAACAGTAAAAGTTAAATGAAGCGTCAAGCTAGGGAGAGTCAGAATTTGGCTGCATTGCTAGCAATATTTTACATTTCTCATGGATAGGGCAGGTGACGGTGCATTTAGCTAAATGCTTCCAGACTCTGTAACACCAACCTGCTCAAAATCTGCTGTGGCTCAGCGATCTGTTCGAAATGATGATATGTAGGCCATGTAAGATCTGACCTTACTTTACTAAATTTTGGTCATTAACTTCAATGAGAGGAGGAGTACTATAATGAATTGCCACAGAACTCAGGTTAGCTTGCGTTAAAATAGTGCAGTGTGGACAAAGAACCCCAAAAAGAGATTATTTTGAATAAGCAGACTCCTCCCATAAAATATTCTGTTTATGTGCATTTCAGGACTCTTCAAAATATTCTGTTTATGTGTACTTTAGGACCCTTCAAAAACAATGCCTCCATCATAAAAGAAATTAAAGAAAAAATGTCTTAATCTTCAAAAGAACATCAACTCTTGACTTAACATTAAAAAGTATTTATACTCCCTTCTGCCTTTTGACTGTTGGTGGTTAGGAGTATAATTACATTGCAACATCAGGATCATACAAGAAGATGAAGTCTGTCCTCTGGACAAACAAGTAGACCACCACCTTCTATTCCTCACAAAACAGGGATTTTTCTCAGCTTGCTAAGCTGGAAAGACACCGCTAAGATAGTTCCTAGACCACTCTGTCAGAGAAGAATACACTACTAGTTTGAAAATACATATTTAATTTTTTCCTTAAATTATTGGCACACAGAAGCAGGTTATTGTCTTTCAGGATAAGGTTCAGACCTTTTTGTACAGCTGTTTATGTACAATCAGACACTCTAACTGGGATTTTTAAGCACTGTAAAAACATATATGAAGACATATGCTTAATAAAACCCTGTACACAAAAGATTTACAACGAAAAGATTTTATCTGTGAAATTAAGCTGTTGCAAGATTTTTTTTAAAAAGATTTTACATTAACTGTAGAAACTTCTCCGGACAATGTGAACTTTCATTGCCATCAGTGTACTATATTGTTCCAGATTATCCTATTTATCCACACCATAAAGTAAAGGAGCCTTCTGAGGCTGGTTCTATTTTCTGGGTGGATGCACAGATTGTCATTTCTTTTTTTTTTTAAAGAGCAAAATGGAAAGTGGAAAATAAGTCAAAAGACATACTCTTTGAAAATAAAGATTTATTGCTGCAGCACTATGCTCAGTTTTGTTGCAAACCTTATGATCGTTATACATTTCTTTTGATTTGTTTGTAGACAGATTCGCTTGCATTGGCACCCTGACATCTGTGTTTAATATAAGTGCTGTTTCCAGACATCTTCTGGAGAAAACATTTAAAATAAGTAAAGACAGAAGATTCACTTTTAAAAAGTCACGGCTGTATATTTGCCAGTGGAATTTTAGAATGGTCATTTCAACAGGGAGGAAATGTCTTTGTTTGAATTCCATGAAGTACTTCTCCTTCCCTATCCCTAGCACAGACCCTTTTACATGGGTTTCAGCTGAACCAAATTTTATGATGGTATGTGAGAAATGCTAGCATCTCTAATGAAACAGTATGTTGAATCTGTCAGAATAAAATTGTTGGTCCTGGTTTGGCAAACATGGCTCCTTTCGGAAAGAAATATGTCAAAGTAATGGATAAATAGTTAGAACCTTGTTTTTCTTGGAAACAGAATTTTAGTGTATCTTTTTTCCTGCTTAATGCTTGCTTTATATATTCCTCATGTTGGATGATAGTCCTTATGTGCATAGTTTGCTTTATGTCTACAATCTTGTATTTGGCTGATTAGATCTGAAGACTGAACTGCTACATGCCATTTAGCAGCGGCTTCTTTTCTCCTTTGCAATATGATAATACTACTCTGCAGTATTTTTGTCAAATTTTAGTAGAAGCCGTAGTAGAAATAGTGTTGCCATGATTGATCTGTGTTCATTGCTCCCTATAAAAAGAAGGATTGCCAGTATCTCTCAGATTTTGAATTCTTATTCCCAGAGTTACTCAGTTATTTCAGTTATTTGATATTTGGGTAAGTTTCATAATCTTTTCAGAACTTAGTTGCTAATCTGTGAACAAAATTTAAGTTATCTGTTCCCTGTCTTATTGACAAAGGGAAGACAGGATAGGGGAAACATAACTGACATTCTTTTGAAAGACTTTTGTACTTTTCTATCTATCTATAACATGAGAAAAACTGTATCTTTCATAATAGCTATTTGTTTTAAATAAATAATAAGAATTAGAGGTTCCTTGCTGAAATCAGAAGGGAAGATAACGCAATACACAATGAAATGGAACAAAACATTGTCTTGTCTTTCACCTGAGGATATTTCATAGTATTTAAGGGAGAAAAGAGAAAAAAAAAGAGAGCAACTAGCTTCAAGTTAGTGGAATCTAGAAACAGATGCAAGAAAAGCATTTTTTCTCTTCAGATTTCACTACAACCTCCTAAGGAAGTTGCTACTTCATACTTGGTTTCCTAAGCTGTGTGATGAAGAACACCAACAACCTGTCTGCCTTTAAATCCAACTTTTCTGCTACTTTTTGTTTTCTAGTTCAACAGGCAGCTGGATCCCTTTCCAAGTACAAGTCAATTTCACATTTCGCCACACACTGTCAAAGCATGATTAAAAATCTATAGCTTAGAAACAGTTTAATTCTTAAAGTTTATAAAACATGCACTACAACAGACAATCCTAAAGCAGATTTTTTTTTAAGTCAGTAACTCCTGAATCATTAACTTTTAGAGTCTCTGAATGCCATAATGTTGGCATTAGGGCTTAAAGACATTCTTAAATTTTGCCATTCTTGTGGGCTCTCCCTACACTTGAGTAAGTGGAATAATAAAGAGCAACATAGACCAGTACAAATAACGAGTAGTTACAAAATCAAGCTCATCTTTTCAAGACAAAGGATTAATATAATCACAATTTTGAAATTAACAGTAAAATTTTACTACTGTGGTCATCACCTGCATACGTTTGTACAAATGGAATATCTGATATCAGATAATATCTGATCGGTAGTCATGATGATGAGAAAAACTGTCTGACTGTAGTATTAATTGTGCGGAAAAGCAACATATAAACATAGTGGTATTTTGTGACAACAGCAGAAGAATGAAATAGCTGTCTGGAAAGATACATCAAAACACTCTTCTCCACAGTGGTCATCTTTGTCTTCTAAATGGAGTCTGCAATGGTTTAAGTTTAAGGGGCTGTTTTGGAAGTTAGTTCCTGTTAATTTTCAAGTGCTGTTACTGCAGATTTGGTACCTTGTGGCTATGAACATATCTATTTCAAGCCATATCACTGCGGAGCATGCTTGCCTTTGAATTTAATCTGATTAAATTCAAAGAGACTTTGAATTTAATCTGATGCAATGCCCTAGCATGAAAATGGAATGGACTAAATTTTAAAAAATATCCAAGCTTTGGGAAAAGCGAGATCAGCTAAGAGGAGTGAGAGGCTGGCTTTTTATCTTTCTTTCTGTGGAAAGATCCCTAACATTTTCTGAAGTCTCTGTGTCAATATCCCTGTCAACAAAGACAAATCATTCCCACTAGGTTACCAAAAAGTACCTATAACATTTTCTAGGGAAAAGGAAGAAGGCATGGAGATTAGTTACAAACCCTGGATGACTAGTGCTTTTGCTGTTGCAGCCCTATTGCCTTTCACTAATCACAGATCACTGTCCCTACCTGTTTATTTTGGACAATTTTTGATCTTTTTCCACTACTATCATTGCAGTAGGCTGCAGGTAAGACTAGACTCTGAACAGTCATATAAATTAATTATCAGAATTTAAATATTACTATTTATCTCTATTTTAAAATAAACTAATGACCACAGTGTTATAATTAGTTCATTATACACTGAAAATAATCCAGAGATTTTTTCTTACATTTCAGTGTACCCAGACATTAGCTTCCTTCCCTACTTTTCTACATTTTTTTCTCATCATACCTTGGGAGGAGGAGAAAATGAAGGAAGATGTATTTCTTATTTCTATTTCTTATTTAATTGCAAAATATCTTTTTAGGATTTCTTCTCAGTAATTAGGAAATCAATGAGCTTTTAATTTGAAAGGCAACTATAAAAACAGTGATTATTCTGTTTTTGACAAAGTCTTTAATAAAATTTGGACAAAGAACAAGCAGGACATTATAAAGAAACAGTGCTAAGAAATGCTAGGAGTGTTTTTATAAAAATAAAAAAAGAGAAATGTGTGTCTGTTTTCCTGACAGTTTGTGGTTTACTACTTTGTGTGATAAAGTATCAGGAGTTATTAATTTGTTTGTTTGCATTGTAACTTATTGATAGGGAAATATAAATGGTATTAAGTCCTCTAAAGGGTTATTTCTTTCACTAAACTTCTGTGTACGTATAAGATTACATGTTTTTCTGGAATTGAAACAAGCGGAAAGAAGTAAGAGATCTTGGCCTTTCTGCTTCTTCAGGTAGTTTGGCTATATGAAAAATTTTGAAAAGTATATGAAAAATTTTCAATTCTTGTACTTCTAATTGCATAGCATACACTGACCTAAATATTTTTGGTAAAGGTACTTCATCAGGAGTCTTTACAAGAAAGACAAAAACTGCCCCAACACATATAAACAAATAACAAGCAAGAGAAAAGGGAAAGGGAAAGGGAAAGGGAAAGGGAAAGGGAAAAGGAAAGGGAAAAGGAAAGGGAAAGGGAAAGGAAGAAAGAAATCTTGTGACTGTCAGTTTTGATCTATTGTTGCTATAACAGCTTCAAATTTTCATTGCAAAATGTCTGGCTTTGGCTTGTGTACTATTATATGCCATGCTGAGATCAGCAGATGAAAAGGAAAGATGGATATAGATTTAGCAGCTGAAATTTGATAAAGGGAATATCTAGGTTTTGATCATTTGTATCGTCAATAACTTGGAGCACAGAATGGGTTACATCTCATCTTTATACCTGGTTTCTTTTCAATGGAAACCAGGAAAGAGTCGGAGAAGGTAGGGAAAATTGATACAGACTCTGGTCTTGTCACACTGCAGTTCAGAAGGAATCAGGACGCTATATGAGCATGGGAATTGACAAATGTGTCTCCATTCCTAACCTACATGTAATCTCAATTCCATGCAATCTCAAATCCAGTCTCATTCATATTCCCGTCAATGTCAGTAGCAATACATAGACTGACTCTGTCTATGCCAAGTATCACACCACAAGGGTCTGCTGGAACTCCAAAACCATGGAGCTATATGAGAAACACTGACAACAGAAAAAACAAATAAATAAAATAAGTAGTTACTGCTGCACCCTGGCTAAACATTTTTTTTTTTCCCACAGCAGACAAGTGATTAAGGCTACTTTTTTCCTTCACATCTTTATCTCATCTTCCAAAGTAAACATACAAAAAATCCCCAAACAAAAGCCAGACAGCCCACATTCCTACAGCAACTCTCTAGGTGCAAAATTTGTGTTCTAGGTAGACTTAAATCTCTCTTTTTTATCTTTGAAGGCCTTATGTTTCTCTTTTGTATTTATGAATTCTTAGGAGTAGAAAAAGGAAACTTATGAATTTAAGAGAAATATTAAAAACATGCAAGAATATGTTTTCTTTGTTTCTGGTTTTACATTCTATTATATCTCAGTCCTGTGAAAGTTTTAGACTCAAGAAGGTTCCAGCTGCGGTTTTGAAATCTTGTTTTGGAATGTGTAAATCTTCTGAGACGATTGCGTTGCAAATATGCCAAGCAAAGATAGATGAGAAACATCCTCTAAGACATGCGAATCTTTGTTTCAAGTCTTCGCTCTGCCATTTGCTTCCTTCATGATTATGACTGAGCTATTTACCTTTCCTTACTCCAGTTTGTTCTGTGTAAAACAAATAAAATATTACTTACATATTTTGTGAAGGAGTTTTACTATAATTATATTAAAGATTTAAATTTGTTTAAATATTACAGTCACCATGAGAAATAAAAGAGTTAAGTAATCAAGTTACTTAGATGCTCAGTTATTTCTGGCACTGTATTTTTTTCTGTGTTCGCCTCAGCACTTCAACGTCATGTTAGATTTTTAGTTGAGTGTAAGCTTGTTCTAAGCCCAAAGCAAAAAAACAAACAGACAAAAATCACAGCAGACAGGACAAGCCATGTAATAACATTAAGAAAAGCTCTCTTGGGTCTTAAAATCTAACCCCCACTGAGTTGTTTTGGAGCTGAAGCAGTCCCCTAAAGAACAGCATAATGTTAGTGCTAGGCCTATGAGGACACATAAAAGGGTTTTGAAATGATTTATAAACTCAAAAGGGTAATATTCAGACCCACAATTCTGGATTTTTTTTTTCAGTTTAAAAATAGATCATAGATATCCTAGAAAGAATCAAATGCACAAGCTGAAGACACATCAGCTTTTACATCATTCCCCTTTCCTAACTTTTCAGTGAAATGATGGGTTTTACATCATGATCTGAACGCCAACAAGCCAGAAAATGATCCTGAAAACCAGATGCCTAAAGAAAGTTGGCTGCTACCCTCAAATTACCTCATGCCACACCGCTGGCCACCAAATCAGCAAAAGAGGTGCTCTTTCAAGTACATGGGACTAGGCATGCAAAATTTTGGCTTCTGATTTTTTTCTGAGGAGGCAAGAAGAAATCAATGTCTTGTACTTTTTTCAAAAATGTGATACATAGCTGATACTGTTCATGGGTTAGATGCCGCCACAGTGCTACTAGGGGAAGTGCAAAGCTCTGCAGCCACCCCTATATGACTTAACACTGAGCACACACATCATGGCAGGCAACTAACCAAGGGGCTGTAGGCAGCTGCTGCTTTCTCTTCCCACCTCAGCTGATCCTGTCCTCGCTCCTGTCCTCACTCCCGTACTAGCGATGTCTAGCACTAGCGATGTCAGGTTACTGTGTTTTTGCCAGTAGCATCTGAAATTGTTTACCCCTTGACTCACTGCAGAGTGGTCTCCAGTCATCTGAGACTGAACTGATAAATGGTAGTTAGAAGTTGTAGAGGTAGTAGAAGTCATGGTAGCAAGGCTAGACAGTAGTGTTGCAGTCAGTAGACATAACAGAAGTGAAATGATCCTGTCACAACAGTACTGTTATATGTAGAAATTCAAGTTACTGGAGAAAGACTCTGCGATTGTGAACTCTGCCAGTAGCAGCAGTTACAAGCAACTGTCTGTAGTTAAAGGACTAAACACGGTCTTTACCACAGGTTCAGGTTGTTTCTTTGTCTGTCACGACTACCAACAACCATGGTTGGAAATATTCCGTCCTTTACATTCTCTTAAAGAGATCAGAATTAAATCAGTGAAGAATAATCCAACAAATTCTCATTAATGTCTTCAAAACAGGAAATAAGTGTGTTGATTACACTGAAGGCAGCATTGGATCCACATGGATTTTTTTCCAATAATAGTATTTTTTGTTTTTTACAGGCAACAGGCATTAGTTATTGCGAGGCTGGAAAGAAACAAAGAAATCTGAAATAGCAGGATGCTATAAAATATTCTTAGTATTTTAAACAGGTATAGGAGAGTATCTGTTGAAGTATAGGATCAGCCATATGTTAATTTTCTTCATATTGGACAGTATATGGTCCCATAAACCGGAAGTTTCTGATCCTGAAGTGGTGACTGATGACTTTCATCATCCTTGAAGTCAACTCTCCCTACAGGCCTTTGGTAGATAAGAAAAAGTGATGTCCGATCTATATTTGTGATATAAAATATTTTCAATTTCTCCCATTACCTCAGTGAGATAAGGTGGTCTAGATTGAAACATAAAAGACCTAAAGCTTATTCTCTCAAAATATTGCAGTTGTATTCACAGATAAGCTGTGCATCTAATTTATGCTCTTGAAATAACCTGAGAACATAGTTTTCTATTTCATTGTTCTTGCACTTTTTTTTTAATCTCCTTTACCTCTTTTTTAAGGTCAGTTTACTGTCCTAATTTCTTTAACATTCCTCTTGGTTTCTGTTAAGTTCTCCCAAGTTTTATGGGTTTTCTTGCCAGGCAATTTCTCCCAAGCTCCCATGGCTGTACTTTTGATAACACTGATACATTTCTCACTGTATTTCTTTATATATAATTCTCTTGGGTCTTCGATTTTTCACAGAAAATGGTGACTTTTATGAAGCCTTGTTATCCCTGCCACAACTTTCCTATGGAAAGTGATTGGTCCTTCTGCACAATGTAGTGACTTTATGAATACTAGAGTCTACAATTAAATCCTTTGGTGTTATGAAATCTTAAATAAATGCTGAAAGTGTAGAAGATGTTACACATCAAATCCTTTTCCTAATATTTTACATAATCTGTTTTTTTCTAATGCAGATTTAAAATAAGGTTTACCCCAGTGGTTTTGCCTAATTCGCTGGTATGTTTATTTTTTTTTCATGTCTCACTTTATCTGATCATAAGTATATAAAATATAATGTATTATGCTTAATTAAGGTGTCACATTACTGCTTTCAAGACACAATCATCTACAGATGTATCATGAATATATTTTATTAAGAATTACCATAACCACGCTATTTGGAATAGAAGCGACAAGTCAACAAGAAAGGAAAGACAGATATAAAGGACTGTATTGACCTAACAGTGCTGTGCACCACAGTTCTGTTAGAACAGGTAAGATAAAATTCATATTGAATTGCTTGCATTACATTGCACAACCATTTACATTTTTTAAAGAAAAATGAAGACAAAAATTCTCAGATAACCTACATGAGAAAATTATTTAAAAAATCATTAATTTATTGGCAGGCAATAGGCCTGTATAGTTACACTAAGCCACTAATTTTTGAAGTAGTATCATGACCTTGTAGTGGAACGAGTTAAAAAAGATGGTTCCCACCCAAAAGAACATCTATTGTAGAACAAACAACTTGAGGAATGTTATAGGAAATAAGAATTAAAATCAGCTTGAGCAATCAATGGTAACAGCAATCTATATACTACTGCCTGTGTACTCATCACAGAGTGCTTTGTACCTCTCACTGAATAGTTGAATTTTGAGAAGAGATTACAGGAAGATTAATAGAGTGCCCTTGTAATTTTCTTACAGCGAGTACATTCTGTGCATAAGGCTGTCTTGGAAGGAAGTATTATGGTGTTTATGACAAAATTTGATAAATAGACAATCTAGGTGAGCATAGTTGGCAAAGCGGCATTTGATAAGATTTAAATCTGTTGTGCTAAGGAAGCATCTGCTGCAGACTGTCTCCTTCACAATGAGCTCTATTAATAACGTAGATTTGCCAGCAGCATGTGGTGTTATAAAAATATATATGAATGTTCACTTAGTTGTGTGCCAGACTGCCACAGAAATTAGAGTTGATTAATGTTAGCAGTGGGACTACTATAGATTTTCAAGCTGCTTTGAGTTATTCATCAGTGGTCCCACTTCAGCTTGCAACTTCTGTGAAAGAGAGGCACTATAACATGCTGATAGTCTGAGCACCTATGCCAGTGATGCTGAGGCTTAATAGGTTTTTGCAAGATAGTATATTTAAAGGTCACAGGAAAGACTAAGCATCAGGAGCAAATTCAAATGTGGGGCCTGCTGAGGTTTGGATTGTTAACATCACACTGATCATACAGGTGTTGCAGAGCTATCCAAATCATTTGCAGGTCTCATTATAGGATCACTAATGAGACCAGGTCACTAATGGGGGCCTGACTACTTCTCAACAACAGATCTCAGTACTGACTGCCTCTGAAAGATCAGATGTTGAGATACAGTATGCTTCAAAGGATAACTTTTCCAGGTTCCTGTCCATCATGATGGAACACATTAGCCGGAGTAAAGAGCTTAAGAGGTTCTGAAATGCAGATCTAGGTATTAACTCTGCTGAGCTGTAGTGCAGTCCTTGCATAATCATCCATATAAGCTCAATTTAACTGATTAGAAGAACATTTTATCAGACCGCTTCTACCAATCTACTAAGTAAATCTTTCTCTTAGATTACCTCAGATATGAAACTGGCAGCTACTTTGTTTCAGGAATTCCTCTGTACTAGGAAAAAAAAAACACTTAAATCTGTGCAAGCTTACAGTAAAACAAAAACAGAATAAAATTGTTGAGAAAAATGTTGAATTGGCGAAGAAAATACATGTTCCTGCACTCTATAGACTGGAGAACTTCCCATGTTTAGAAGATAATCATGTCAATCTCATAGTAAATTTCTGTGTCACATCAACTTTTATGTCTTTTAAACAAATATTTACATATTTTAATGAGTTTTATTGACATAAGAAAGAACCTGCCCTGGCTTAACCCAATATTAACCAAAGAATAAATCATAATTAAATTTGTACAGCTATTGTCAAAAAGGAATCCTTAGGTTGAAGTTGCTATACATAGCTTAAAACATTTCCATTTTCTTATGCTACATCTAAAAGAGATCTTTTTAAGAGTAACTTAATGACTGAGTAACCAATTAATGACTTAATTAACAACTGACTTTTTATAAACCTGACTGAACCATATAAAGCCTATGTGACTGCCTGGTTTAAAACAAAACCAAAAACAAAACAGCTTTTGGCAGTGTAACACCCATAATTCTCTTTCAGAGCTCAGTGGTAATAATTACCTCTCCTGGGATTTCCTTACACTGAGGTAAAAGTTCATAAGGGCTAACTTCACACAACAGATTTTGGTTTTTTTTTTTAACCAAATTTGTACTGTCTTCTGATCTATAAGCTTAATGATATAATGCAGAAGAATTAAAGTAAGATTTACAGTCAAAGTTTGTGGAGTTTCATATCATTATGGAATAGCATTTTTTCATTATTCATAACTTTATGGATTTTAGATAGAAGACTAGGACTATAAATTTATTAATAAAACAAATATTTGATGCATTTTTTCAGCTAGAATGTGATAAGGGCCCTCTAGCTCCCTCATTTATCTCAGCTATAATTTCTTAGATGTGTCCCAAGCATCAGGGAGAGAGATTCCCAAAGGCAACACTTTTCCAGATATCATCTTCATTCTGGAATTAGTTGTCTTTCTGGTGCTATGTAATTCTTTTGAAGTACATAAATGCTTTTCACAGATATACCTGGTACTAGATATCTCCAGAGTTTGATCATATTCCTTACCTGAACCAGTTGAAAATAATCTACTGTTATGCAAGCAATGTGAACGTGATTGATGATACTCCCTGTATCTTGACATTAGAAGTATTTCTTCTTGGCTTCTGTTCTGCTGAGAGATAACTCAGCAGATACAATATAAAGAGATTCCTATAAAAAAATCTAAAAATGCATTTGCAGTGAATAAGACACTGGTTGCACACATATTTTTCCAAGCCCATGATTTTTAGGGCATTACTAATCTTACTTCAGATACTACCTGACACTGTATTAAAAATATGTCCCAGTATTTTTTCTCTCTTCTTTTCCTGCAAAAGGTAGTATGGTCAGATCATGTTGGAGGTTTTTTATAGATGAACCAGATTAAGGTATGGAAGAGAATGAAGCTCAGGATCAGCTAAAGCAGTATGCCCATTGTCATTTTGAATATCTCTGACAACAAAGAATAAATAATCCCACTGAGCAACATGAGTGGGTTTATGGAGTGAGCTCAGGTGTGGAGCTCCCTGTCTCCATCAGCCTACCTCTGGAGAGACGGCCCTCTTGAGATACTTGTTAATAATTGAAGCTCTTTGACCAGGTCTATCTTTGCAAAGAAAAAGCAGAAGGCAAGAAAGAAGCATCCAGGGCCATCAGCACTTCCCTGTTCATTGGGCTCCTTCTGACAAACCACCTGGGAGGGGGAGCAGACCGTCACCACTGCTCTTGCCAGCGTCTCTTTCCTCTGTAACAGCCCCTCATTGTCCAGTCAGGGAGCCCATCCACCCACACACATGGCTGACATAAGGTAAGGAAAAAGCAGAGGTCAGGAAGAGCCTTGTCCCACATCCTTCATAACAGGACACCAAGACAGCCCAGTGTCCACTCCACAGCCAGGTCATTGTCCATCGATTCCAGCCAGAAATCACTCCACAACTTCTTCCTCTCACCCCTTTGAGTTCCACATTGTGATCCAAAGCTCCTTTCTTCCTTCCAAAAATCCTCCCTTTCCCTCAGTCTGGTAACACACATTTTGCTCTGCAGCTGCCACTGGTAGCCCAATCCTGCTGGAGCCATCACGCTGGTGCTTGCAGGTTCATGGACCTGCAAGATTAGAAGATACTGGGGACCTCCCAGGAAGGCAGCCTATGCACAACTCCTCCCAAACACTTTCCACTGCCTCGCTTTGGGATCACACTGCCCAGTGCCTTTCTCCTCTGCTGATCAGCATCAGTGGGCACAGCATCCAACAGGGGAAGGCTCCCCACAGCTGGGCCAAGCTGAGAGGGTGGAAGGGATCTTGTGCCTTGCACTCAGGCCTCTGCTCCTTGCTGAGCCAGACACAGTTGTCCCCACAGGGGCCAACTGAGAGTGGTGTGATGAGGCTGCCCTTGCTCATCGGGTGCTGGTTGCTGGCTGGGATGGAGGTACTGGTGCTGATCTTTGCTTGCTCCACAAAGTCTGTGGGCATTGTGCAATGATGGGAAAGACAGGGCAGTGAGCAGACGGAAGAAGCTGACACACCCATTCCTCCTCCAAAGGACACCCAGTAAGGGTGCAATGCACAGCATGGGATACTACAGCTGGACTGCAATAGCAACTGGCAGTGGGGATTCAGCCTATCTTCGGCTGCCCTAGTGTGCAGTGGTGATAGAGGAGAACAGCTGAGCAGATGTGGAGCTCAAAGAGGTACTAGAGAGGGAGTAGACAAGTGCAGGTATCCTCTGAAGGGCATGCCTTGATTTGGGACAATGTGCAGAAAAAAATCTTTAAGACTTTGGAAAAAAAGTATTTCCATGTATTTTCATGTAACTATACATATCATATTTTCAATAAGGTCAATTTTCAGGAATATAGACTACAACTGCAGAAGACTGAAACCAGAACTGTTATACTAAAACATACCATAGGTCCAGATTGCAGCGTAAAAAGGATGAGCTTTGTACATGAGTAAATATGCATACACGGAGAAAAAAATCAGTGAGTCGTTAAAAAGGATTTTCTTTTACTGCTGTTACAACATAGTGTTTCTGGATGTTAGTAATGTTTTAGTTTAAGCTTTGGATGAGGGTTTAAGGACAAATTTGTGTTCTTCATGCCAGTTCACCTGCCAACCCAAGTCACTGTCTTCAAGGGTGAGACTGAAATGGTCTAATGAGTAATCTTCCTTGCTGCTGTAGCCTTATTTCAGTTCTTGCGCTCAGTGGATTTCATTGGATTTTAGGGTTGACTGCCACTGCTCTATCATTTGAGCTCTTCTAGGGAATACTGAAAATACTATTGGAAAGGTCATTGCTATAGTTTCCCTGTAGTCATACTTCTCTGCACAATAAAGTCTCAGATACTAAACTCAGGCTTGCTAGCACGGCAGCTAATAAGACAGCATGATAAGAAAGAGGTGAGTTTATCTTTGAAATGGTTTGAAGGACATTCTTTATCTATTATTTGACATTTTTTTATAGAAAGACACTTCTGCACATCTGCAGTGACTAGCAAGTCTCAGGTTTTAGACTTTGGTCATCACAAGACATATTCATTGTTAGAAGTAAGTCTTCCTGTTCTGGAGGAGAAATTTTAGAGTCCAGTTTGCCCACAGTTATTTGATTTTGTGTTTAAATAAATGGCAAACAGAAATTGATCTTCTGTCCTAAACATCCATCTCAAGGCTATACGTGTGCACTTAAATGGGACTCAAACTAGAATCTGGACTGTCATAGAATCGTGAAATTGTTGGACTTGGAAGGGATGTCTGGAGGTTGTCTGGTCCCACTTGCCTACTCAGGCAGGGTCAGCTCAAGCTGGTTGCTCTGGACTGTGTTCTATTGGTTTTGAATATCTCCAAGGCTGGAGTTACTACAACCTCTCTAGGCTACCTGTGTTCAGCCACTCTGAAAATAAGGAAGTGTTTTCTTGTGTTCCAGTGGAATTTCCTACGCTTTGGTTTGTGCCTGCTGCCTCTTATTCTGCCACTGGGCACTGCTGAGAAGAGTCTGTTCCCATTCTTCTTGTCACACTCCCATTAGATATTTATACACATTAATAAGATTCCCTACCCCCACCCCAAGCCTTCTTGTCTCCAGAATGGGAAGTCGCAGCTCTTTCAGCCTTTTCTCATATGAGAGATGCTCCATCCTCTTAATCATCTTTGTGTCATTTTCCTGGACTCCCTCCACTAACTCCATCTCTCTCTTATACAGGCTTACCCAGGTCTGGATGTAGCACTCCAGATGGTTTCTCACAGTGCTGAGTCGATGGATGTCCTCCCTCATCCTGCTGGCAGCAGTCTTCCTAAATAACCTGTCTCATGTTCATTTTGGTGTCTGCCAGACACTCAAGTATTTCTTTGAAGAGTTGCTTTCCACCATAACAACCCCCAGACTTTACTGGTGTATGCTATTATTCTTCTCCAAGTTCAGGAGTTGATTCTTCTCTTTATTGAATGTCATGAGCTTCCTCTCTGCCCATTTCACTAGTTTGTTTATGTCCCTCTGAATTTTAGCACAGCTATCTAGGATATCATTCACTCCTCCCCACTTTCTATCATTCTCAAACTTCTTGAGGGTACATTCTGTCCCTTTATCCAGGTCATTTATGAAGATGTTAAACTGCAGCACTGGACCTCTGCAGAACATCACTAGTGATTGCTCTCCTGTTGGATTTTGTGCCACTAATAGTCTGACATATTCCTTTGATACCAAATGTTCAGCCCAGATAAGCTTTCAATCCACAATGTCTATTTATTTTATATGCATTTAATTATTTTGTCTCTGTTCATATTCTGGTACACAGTGTAAAATATTCATTTAGCAGGAGGCCCGCATTTTCTGTAGCCAACCTTTTGCTGCTTATAAGCCATAGAAACCTTGTTGTTGCCCTTAATGTCCCTCACCAGAATTAGCTGGCTTTGGCCAGGTTCAGGGGTAGCTCTGGCCTTCTTTACCCCATTCCTACACACTATAACTCTCTATATTCCTCCCGAGTAACCTGTCACATGCTTTCATATCTTGTATGTTTTCATTAGGCCTGAGTTTAGTCACAAGGTCCTTGTTCATCCACACAGGCCTCTGGTCATTTTTACTTGACTTTCAGCTCATTGTGATGGACTTGGCTTTTGATTTTGAAAGGCTGTCTTCCATGGGATTCTTCCAAGCAGGACTCTAAATAGGCCACAGTCTGCTCTTCAGGACTGTGGTTCTGTTTTTTGCCTTCCTCTCTCCTCTCAAAAACTTGAATCTCATGGTCATTGCAAGCAAGGCTGTCCCTTAAAAATTGCCAAATTCCATGAGTAAGCATGAGACCTTTAAATCACAGATCCTTGCCCTCATGGGAGACTGACATCTGTTGTAGAACACCACTTCAGTACACAAGCAACCTAGAGTATTCCTGGAGTGTTGCACATAGCTAACGAAAAAGAACTGTTTGGGATGCAGTAATCAGTAGCAGCCAGAGCTGTAGTGACCCTGAAAGACAGGCACTGAAGATCCTGAAGGTAGTGAGGAAAAACAGTAGCAAAATGAAAACCCTGCACTGCAGAACAGATTTTGACTTATTCAGGAAACTGGTAGATGGAAGAGAGCTTTGAAAAGCAAGTTGTTCATAAAAACTGGTGGCCTTAAATTCAGCTGCAGGGCTGCATGGGAAGTCACCTAGTCCATGGGAATTCATGCTCGTGATCTGATGCAAAAAGGCATGACACAGGTTGATGCAGTAATAGGCTACACACAGGAATTTAGAAACATTACTCAGACATGTAGCTTTCTGAGCACACATACTGACTTGAGAACAGGATTTGGATTTGTAAGGATTTGTATGAGGGATGACTATGGAAGAAGAATAAATGGTGCTTGCTGGTATTAAAGAATGGCAGTATGCTCTTTTCTTTTGGCACGGACCTTACCTTGTGACTTAATCACACTCAAACCTATAATCATTCCCACAAAGTGGACTATGAGTACAATGTGTTTGTCCTCTTGCTTCCTCTGTTATTTGTCTTAATTTAATCTCTTTTGCCAAAATACAGTTTCCTATAGCTTTGTGTGAAAATGGCAACAATAAAGTTATCTAAAACTCTTTTTCCAACCTTATGCCCTACTACATTGGATCAAGAATTCTCCTCACTTCTCTTCATCTCCTCATAACATATGGGACATAGGCTGAAATTGGTTTTCCTGACTTTAGAGTTTTTGTTTTATTTGCTGTTTGTGGCATCTCACCAGACAGATATTCTTCGCAAATTGAATAATACTGGTATAAACCATTGTTTTCCCCCATAAAATACTAGTAGATGGTACAGTAGTTACTGCACTTCTTTACACCTTAGGAGACTTGAACTCAATTCACTTCTACATGTGTAACTCAAACAAGTATGTAAGTTATCTCATCTGTGACTTGGTTTCCCATCTGTAAAATTGTTATAGTCTGTATCCTTCAGGGCTGTTGGGAAGTGAAAGATGTTATGATGTCTGTGTGACACTCAGATTGCAGAAAAGAGACTTGTTTAAGTACTTAAAAGTGACAAATGCAACAAAAAGTATTTTTAGTTCCTGTCATTAACAACTGAATTGTATTGTCGGCTGAAATTCCAACAGCACACTATGTAACTGTTTTCATAGTGTTTTCATGTGATATAAATGTTTTTGGCTTTGTTTTTCACAATATCTAGAATTTATTGTGCCAAGTGATTAGAATGATAAGCCATAAAAATGTAATTCATTAAGTCACATGAAGAATTTGTTGTAAAAACACTGACTGTATTCCAAATGTGGAAGAAACAGTTCAGAAAAGGGCATTGTTATTGCAAAGGCAAGTTATCAGCAATCAAATACATTTTTTTTTTCCCCAGAAAAGTAGCTGGTATTATATTATGAATCAATATATCAGAACTGTATGTTTCTAGTTTAGAAAGCTTGATTGCCTGTTTTGCTAGATATAAAGAGGAACCAGAAGCATGAATTTCTTTTTTAACTGATTTAAAAGGATGAAGAAGTGCAACTAAACCTATTCAGCTGCAACCAGCATAACATTTGCTTTGTCTGTCTGGTCCTTGCTTAAATACTTGCACATAGCCCTTTGCTCTTCCAGGAAGTCTCTCAAATATATGCATTAACAGGTTTTTATGAGTGCAGCTTCTAAGCTCCTGTTAAGATAGATACTCTTTTTATTGCTTTTTTTTGGTAAGAAGAAGGAATTATTAATTTTTCAGCCTCTAGAATTTTGCATTTATTTTTTCCTTTTAAAATGGACACATTTTTGTTAAATGAACATATACGTTATGTGTATGAACACTTTGTGTAGGTACATACTGATGTATTTACAGAGTTATTCAGATAGTCCACAGCAAGCAATTTTAGAAACAATAGCAAATAGTGTTTAGTAAGAATTTCTGCTCATCTTAATATGTTAACGTCAACACGTCTAGATCCTTAAATATAGCTATGAAAAAAATAAAGATCAGACTGCTGTCAGAATGAACTCCTTTTCCACTTTTTTTGCTTGCTTGATATCTTTTGCTTTCTTGTTGAATGAAAGCCTAGACAGATAAGGGGAAAATATATGGTTTGTCTCACTTTACACTGCTTCTGAATGACAAATGCAATGAGAAGACAAAGGAACAAAATAACAAGCCCAGTGCTGTTCAATTTGTTCATCAATGACTTGCATGAGGGGACAGAGTGTACCCTGAATTGACCTGCTGGAAAGCAGCTCTGTGGAGAAGAATTTGGGAGTCCTGGTTGACAACAAGTTAACTATGAGGCAGCAATGATGTGCCTTCATGGCCAAGAAGGCCAGTGGGATCCTCGCCTGCATTAGCAGGAGTGCTGCCAGTGGGTCAAGGGAGATATCTAGGTCTTCATCCTGGAATGATGCTTGAAAAGATTATTTCTATTAAAGTCATTTTCCATAGCCAATATGCCTTCCCCTTCAGAGAGAACTTTTGTTGTCAGCTTGACTTTTGATAGAAAAGCTTCCAGAAAGATATGGCCTGGGTGCATGAGCAAGGAGCTGCTGGTAAAACTCAAAAAAACAGGGAAAAAAAGAAAAAGGCATTATACAGAAAGTGGGAAAAAAGACAGACTTGTTGGGAAGAATATAGGAATGTTGTCAGGGAATGCAGAGATGCAACAAGGACAGCTAAGGCACAATTGCAATTAAATCTGGCAAGGGATGGTAAAAAAATACAAGAAGAGCTTTTTCAAATATGTCAATGGCAAAAGAAAGATTAGGGAAAATGAGGTTCCGCTGGTGAACAGGGTGGGCACCCTGGTTATGTAAGACACAGAAAAAGCAGAGTTACTGAATGCCTTCTTCACTTCGGTGTTTAACAAGGGAAGCCCTGGGTAGAGGAAGATTGGGTTAGAGAGCACTTAGGGAAACTCAATACCCACAAATCCATGCACCCTGATAGGATGCACCCCAGAGTGCTGCGGGAGCTGGCGGATGTCATAGCTAAGGCACTCTCCATCATCTTTGAAAGGTCCTGGAGAATGGGGGAGGTGCTGGAGGACTGGAAAAAAACCCAATGTCACGTCAGTCTTCAAAAAAAGCAAGAAGGAGGACCCGGGCAACTACAGGCCAGTGAGCCTCACCTCCGTTCCCGGAAAAGTGATGGAACGACTCATACCGGCTGTTGTCTCCAGGCACATGGAGGACAAGAAGGTGCTCAAGAGTAGTCAACATGTATTCACCAAGGTGAAACCATGCTTGACTAATCTGATAGTCTTCTATGATGGAATGACCAGCTGGATAGATGAGGGGAGAGCAGTGGATATCATCTATCTGGACTTCAGCAAGGCTTTTGACACTGTTCCTCACTACATCCTCCTGGGAAAGCTCCAGAAGTGTGGGTTAGATGAGTGGACAGTGAGGTTGATTAAGAACTGTCTGGATGGCAGAGCTCAGAGGGTGGTGATCAGTGGTGCCGAGTCTAGTTGGAGACCTGTAGTTAGCGGTGTCCCACAGGGGTCAGTCCTCAGTCCAGTCCTGCTCAATTTATTCCTCAATGACCTGGATGAGGGCACAGAGTGCTCCCTCAGCAGGTTTGCTGATGATACGAAACTGGGAGGAGTAGCTGATACCCCAGAGGGCTGTGCTGGCATCCAGAGGGACCTGGACAGACTGGACAACAGGGTGGTGAGAAACCTCATGAAATTCAATAAGGGCAAGTGCCAGGTCCTGCACCTTGGGAAGAATAACCGCAGACACCAGTACAGGCTGGGGACTGACCTTCTGGAGAGCAGCTCTGCAGGGAGGGACCAGGGTGTCATGGTGGATGACAAGTTGACCATGAGGCAGCAGAGTGCCCTCGTGGCTAAGAAGGCCAGTGGGATTCTGAGGCACCTCCAGCAGGTCAAGGGAGGTGAAACTGCCCTTCAGCCCTGGTGAGGCCTCCTGTGGAGTATTGTGTCCAGTTCTGGGCTTCACGGTACAAGAGGGATGTGGAGAGAGAGTCCAGCGCAGGGCCACAAGGATGATCAGGGGCCTGGAACATCTGCCCTATGAGGAGAGGCAGAGAGAGCTGGGCCTGTTCAGCCTGAAGAAGAGGTTGAGAGGGGATCTGATCAGTGTACACAAACACCTCAAGGGAGAGAGTGAGGAGGATGGGGCCTGCCTATTTTCAGTGGTAGCCACAGATAGGACTAGAGGAAATGGCCACAAATTGAAGTACCAAAAGTTCCACAGGAACTTAAGGAAAAATTTCTCTGGAGATCTTCAAAACCCACTTGTACGCAGTCCTATGTCACATGCTGTAGGTAACCCTGCGTGTGCAGCGGGGTTTGACTAGATGATCTTTAAAGGTTCCTGTCAACCTTAAGGATTCTATGATTCTATGTGTGTTTCTGGGTCATAATGGCATACATGCACTATTGTAACATGTGAGGTCTAGCACAAAGGCACTGATACACACATTTTGTGATAAAAGCACCTGTGATTATAACATTGCCCTGATTTTACTTCCAGCTTTTTGAAGTAATGCTGCAGTTAATGGTTTCCAACAAACTGATGAACTGAAAACTAAAAACTAATATTTCCGGACAGTTGGTCAATTCATTTATTTGTTTTAAAATATTCCAAGTGGTCTGTTTTTCCCTATGCTCTCTAATTTCTTCTCTACAAGATAGGGGAATTTTGTTGCTGCAAAATATATATATTTGTGAACACATATATGAACAGATTCATGTTCAAAACTTAATAAACTGCTACCAGATGGATACAGTGTAATAGCTAAGTGTAAAATTAGAAAGTTTTTTTTGAAGTAAGAAGCAAACCTGCAAATCTTTAAATATAGGCCTTTTCATTATTTATTTTATTGTAATTGTATTCAATAAATTGCAGATTAGAGATCAGTTTGAAACAATAAACAGAGCAGTGATATAAAACTCTAAAGATAGTTATATGGAATGATTAGAAATAATCCTTAAATACTGTTCCAAATACAATTATAGGTTCAAATCCCTGAATCTGGTATTTTATTCAACACCCAGGTGTTAACCAACCTGGGGTGGTATGTACTTAGGACAAGAGAAATGGTGAGTGAACGCTGTTATTTAAGGCTGAGATTTTTAAAAGCTGTCAAACTAGGTAGGTCAGATGTCTAATTTTTCTTAGAATAATTGGAAATTGGATATGCATGTACCAATACACTTTGAAAATTTCTTTCTCAGCTCCTTTGCAAATGGTTAAGAGGTACTACTTTTCATATGGAATAAAAGAGGAATTTGCTACAGTATTTTTACAACCCATGATCAGTCTGGATGCTCTTTTTGGCTGTATGTAGAAGAGAAATAAAGATTCTCTCACCAAGAGCTCTTTTAAAGAGGTATTACATTTGGCTGATGTACTTTGGGTGGAAGCCTGCTTTCATATTTAGTAGGTTGTTTATGAACAAGGCAAGCAATAGAGTCTCTTATTCATAACATTTTTCTTTTATTCACTCAGGAAAGATTGTCAGATTATTAATAAAGAAAAGAGCATACTTACAAAGAAAGGAGCGACAGGGCTTACAAAAATGGAAAACAGCCAGACAACATATGATAACATAGGACAACAGCATATAATATCTTCTTATCTTCCCTATGAAAAAGGGACAACAACTTGTTTAGAAAAGTGTTAACTTTGTTTTCAATTGTCCCATTCTGTTTTGTGCACAAGTTCTCAGAAGGCCAAAACTGATGTATTCTGGGCCCAGATTTTCTTTTGAACTGTATGTATAGGTATTTTCTTTATGGAAATTTCATGATTGCAAGAATAATGATAAAATTTACAGGTAAGGCCACATTCATTTATCATCTTTCATGTTGAATCCCCAAAAATTCTTTAAACTGACTCTTCATTGGGTTCATATTTTACATAACTTCATGTTAACTGCTTAAATTCTTCTGTTTATGTTATGAAAAACTCCACCTAAGCTAGTTTACCTTTGAAGGACTCTAGATTCAGATTTTTTATGAAAAGAAGAAAATATTAAGGTAAAGTCTGCTGCTGTCTCAGATTTGCTATTTTTTTGGATAATCTTAGGGCAGGCTTCATGGAACATAAACTTCATTATTTCTTAAAGTTTTCAGGTATATAATACCATTTTAACTTCCTATCCTACTATTTACATCATCTGATTTCTAAGGTATCCTACCTCACCAAGGAAGGAAGATTAAATTTCTAGTGAAATGTGCATTTGTATGTTCTTCTCTCCAACTCTCAATGATGAACTGTGTCTTCAGACAATTAACCCTTTTGTGAATAGCTCAAGAGGCCACTGGTCCTGAAAATTGGCTACTGTCAGCTATCAGAAGAAAAGAAAATGATGGAGATTTCTGGAGGAATGGAGAGAGTGGTAATGTATGAATATCACCAGCAGAGAAGTTACCAAGACATTGTTCTAGGACAGAATTCTCTCTCATTACTTACAGAACAAGAACTTACACAATCAAGAATCAGAATCAAAAGAGGTTTTCATAACAATATCTGCAGGTTATACACTTGTAAATACAATAATTCTGAAAGGGATGATGTCTGTCCAAGGCCAGATTGGAAGTTGTTTCACTGAGAAACTTGAAACTTCTTTAGCTGCCAATTTATGTGGAAAGTACTATATTGCAGGTAAAGATTAGATAATTTTCAGTCTTAGAACAGCAAAGAAGCCACAAGGTGACACTGGCACAGCACTGAGACTAAACTGATGGACTCTGCTTCTCTGGAGGTATATCCAGTTCTTTGTTTCACAGCATTTTTCACCTAAAAGCATGGGGAAAAGGTCAGATATGCCTTCAAGAAAAAGTATATAAAATCTGAATTTAAATGGCTTGGAATGGATA
Source organism: Tinamus guttatus (assembly GCF_000705375.1). The sequence goes on along the minus strand of NW_010583372.1, from coordinate 352,527 downwards.
GCAGAGCTCAGAGGATTGTGATAAATGGAGCAGAGTCTAGTTGAAGGCCTGTGGCCAGTGTTGTTGTGCAGGGGTCAGTACTGGGCCCAGTGCTGTTCGACTTGTTCTTCAATGACTTGGATGAGGGCACAGAATGCACCCTTAGCAAGTTTATGGATGATACAAAACTGGGTGGAGTGAATGATAGTCCAGAGGGCTGTGCTGCTCTAGGTCCCATTCAGAGGGACCTAGAAAGGATGGAGAGTTGGGCAGAGAGGAACTTTATGAGGTTCAACAAGGTCCTGCACCTGGGGAGGAATAATCCCAGGCATCAGTACAAATTAGGGATCGACCTGCTGGAAAGCAGCTCCATGGAAAGGGATTTGGGAGTCTTGGTTGACAAGAAGTTAGCCATGAGTCTGCAATGTGTCCCCGTGGCCAAGAAGGCCAATGGGATTCTGGCCTGCATTAGGAGGAGGGTTGCAAGCAGGTCGAGGGAGGGTATCCTGCCCCTCTACTCAGCTCTGGTGAGGCCACACCTGGAGTATTGTGTGCAGTTCCGAGCTCCCCAGTACAAGGACATTGAGCTTCTTGAGAGAGTCCAGCGTAAAGTGACAAAGATGATTAAAGGACTGGAGCACCTATCTTATGAGGAAAGACTAAGTGAGCTGAGCATGTTTAGCCTGGAGAAGATTGAGGGGGGATCTAATCAGTGTCTGTAAGTACCTCAAGGGAGGCAGTGAGGAGGATGGTACTGGCCTCTCTTCAGTGGTGACCACTGATAGAACTAGAGGAAACGTCTGGAAACTGAAGCATCTAAAGTTCCACAGGAACTTAAGGAAAAATTTCTTAACAGTGAGAGTGACCTGGAACAGGTTGCCAAGAGAGGTTGTAGAGTCTCCTTCTCTGGAGATCTTCAAAACCCGCTTGGACGCAGTCCTGTGCCACATGCTCTAGGTGACCCTGCGTGTGCAGGGGAGTTGGACGAGATGACCTCTAGAGGTCCCTTCCAACCTTAAGCATGCTATGGTTCTATGATTCTATTGACCCCTGCCTCACTACAACCTCCTTTCAGGTAGCTGTAGAGAATGATAAGGTCTCCCTTGAGCCCCTTCTTCTCCAGACTAAATAACCCCAGCTCTCAACTGCTTCCCATAAGGTCTCTCTGTGCTCCAGCCCCTTCCCCAGCTTTGTTGCCCTTCTGTGGACATGCTCCAGCACCTCAATGTCTTTCTTGTAGCGAGGGGCCCAAAATCGAACACAATATTCAAAGTGAGGCATCATCAGCACCGACTACAGGGGAACAATGACTTCCCTGGTCCTGCTTGCTGCACTGTTCCTGATACAAGCCAGGAGGCTGTTGGCCTTCTTGGCCACCTGGGCACACTGCTGTCTTATGTGCAGCTGTCCGTCAACCAACACCCCCTTCTTCCTTTTCTCCTTCTTCTCCTTCTCCTTCTTCTCCTTTTTCACATTTTATATTTTGTCCCAGTTAATTCATGGCTAGTGTCTATAAGACATTAATGTTCCAAAGCAGTTGCAACAGTCAATATACTTCCTTGTTGGACTCAACTCATAACACAGTCTAAAGAGAAGCGGAAGATTGAGCAAAACCATGCCCTTTTGCCTGTGCTTGAAATCAGATTCCTGTGATTATTACACTGATTTTCTGGGTCATACAAACTCTGCCCAGTCCTGTGTATTATCTAGGAAATTCTCGTTATGCTCATTTGCAGTAACATTTGATTTTGGTTGTGGAGTGTGCCTTTTTTTTCCCTCTTGCCTTCATAGAATCATAGAATGCTTAAGGTTGGAAGAGACCTTTAGAGGTCATCTAGTCCAACCCCCCTGCACACGCAGGGTCACTTAGAACACGTGGCACAGATGGTGTTCATGATCCTATTTTCCCTGTTTGCTGTGCTGTGACTCATATCATGTAGCCCTCAAAATGATATTTGTTTTGGATGAAGGTGCTCTAGAACATGCATTCCAAATGTGCCTGTAATGTGCTTCCGTCACGGACTTTTACTTCTTGGGACCAGACTAGAGGTAGACTGAAGTAAATTGCCCAAACCCTTCCTGAGGAACAGTAGGCCATTGGCCTCAGCTGCTTGCTCTGCAACCTCCCTTTTGCTTGATGTGCCGCTTGCTGCTGGGGATGGGGTTTCAGTATTTCTTTTATGTCACATACTTTGTTATCTGTTGATTCATACTGCGAAAAAAAGCTCAGTGGTAGTCTTAAAATATCCCTCCTGTTTGGCTTGAGACCTGTGCAAGTCATTTTCCTTCCTATTGGAAAGGAGACTTCTGTTTAGATGCTTTCCACAAGGATAATTTTCATTAGCTCTATTTTATTTTTACAATGGCATTTTAATTGTGATAAAGCAGACTTTGATTGAAAAAAAAGAAAGCCTGCTTGCTTTTATCAGCCATCACAGTGCATAAGGGAAACCAGATATGGAAGAGCTCTGTAGGTGAAAATAATGTGCTTTTTGTATACTCCACCTTTCTTAGAACAGGAGGAAGACTAAAGTAAATATATACACTTTTCTGTTTTATTTCTCCTTGGGTTTTTTGTTCATTTGTTTGTTTTTGTCTCTAATTTCTCAATAATTAATCTTACCTCAATGCCTTCAAGTAAATAATTCATCAGAAATCATCCTGCAAATGAACTCTTGAAATCCTAAATAGCTCATTTAAATAAATAAGGATGTCAGTAAAACTTTACTGAAAGGAAGATTAGCAATTAAAGACCCAAATCAGCAAAACATCTAATTAAGTGCTCGCTCTAAGCATGTGTTTAATCCATAGATTCCAAAGGCATTTAACCATCGGTTTTGAAGTTGAACAAATATGGGCCTAAACAAATAAAGGCATAATTGCTTCAGAATGGTAAAATAATTATGTACTTACAAGGAAGCTAAACAGAAATCAAGGAATACAAAACGAAAATAAAGTTCCTATTTTTTTCTGTCTTGATCAAGACACAAAGAAAAAGACAAAAAAAAAAAAACACCACTATGGTTGCTTGGCTTTAGGTCTTATTTCTTTTTTGCTTGTTTTTTTCATTTTCTTTACAGTAAGTTGTAGGAATGTGATAAAGTAGCAGAAAAATTGAAACTATTTCTATTGAGTTGCAAGTGTACTTAAATTGGACTATATGAGACATTTCTACTTTGGAGTTGTAGTACAAATGCAGGTATGTTTAAAAGGCAAAACTGTAAATCAGGCTTTTTTTTTTTTTTAAGAAAAAAAAATTGCTTTTTATTTATTAATATAAAATAGAAGAATAGTATAAGGTATGATTTCATAAGCAGTTATAAAACAAAGTAGATAAAGTTGAAAAAAAAGGTCTAAAATGTTAAATGTAAAAACTATATTTGTATGTTGTATAGTTAATATATATACAAATCATATATTAAATATGATTCAAGAATCACTGTCCTCTCTAACTTGATCTATAAAGTTGTTTGTAAAATGACAATTCTACTCTGAGAGGAACACCAACATCTCATTATTGGTTTGTTTGCTTTATTTCTGAAAAATGAGTATTGAATATTCCTATAGAACAAAAAGTTATCAAATATTTCCTTTGGAAAATATACTATTTTGATATTTTCAAGTAGAAAGTTGTTTAGTTCCTTAACTGGCAATTTAAAAGAAAAGGTTTTATTAGCAATGTTTTTATTTAGAGTTTTTCACTATCCCACAAAATTGCAAAATACACTTTTTTTTTTTTAATATTAGACAGTCAAGAACTAAATCTCAACTAGGTCTTCTGTTGAAAAAATGTTCTATGAAGAGACAAAGCATAGTTAGAACATGACATGTTTTATTCTGAGGGAAAAATATGAAAATATGAAAATATTTAAAATATGCCAAGAGGGGTTGTGGAGTCTCCTTCTCTGGAGATCTTCAAAACCCGCTTGGACGCAGTCCTGTGCCACATGCTATAGATGACCCTGCGTGTGCAGGGGGATTGGAGTAGATGATCTCTAGAGGTCCCTTCCAACCTTAAGTATTCTGTGATTCTATGATTCTATGATTACTTTCCATTGTGTAACTGCTCTGAAATATTACAGAAAAATATAGACAGTAGATATGGCTACGTTTGCACAACCATATTTGAAGACTGGATTAATAGGGAGGAAATTAGTCCATGAGGACAACTGCAAATCTAAGGCCAAATATACATGCTTCTTGTCTGTGAATAGATGTTCACCTATCTTCCACTTCAGATATTTGGCATCTCTCATTATATAGTCCATACTTACTACAACAGTGAATTTGTCTGTAATAATCTGTTCTGTATTATTGCCCCTTCGGACTATTAAGCAAACATAGCAAACTTACTAAGCAAACAGGGGAAAATTTCTAGCTGGTACATGTGAAGTCCACAGACACTTCAGAGACTCCTCTACAGCCCATCTCACTTTACAAGAGCTAAAGATGGAAAACAGCAACCTTCTATAAAGTTACCTCTAAGTAATGACCTCCATAAGCTTGCTTAGCTCAAGGAATATTAGTTCATTAGTGAGGATGCTTAAATAAGTGGTATCTGCAATATCTATAATCAGTGAATTCTTACGAAAATGCTGTGATTCAAATAACACAATTATATTCTAGATAATTTAGAAATCAAAGAGCAGTGAAAACTGCAATACACTTTCAAGTTGCCTCTTGAATAGTCAAGGAAAATATTTTTACTGTTTCTGGCCAATTGTTAGCTGTGTGTCGATGATAATGAGAAACTTTCACTGAAATAAAGCTTATACCTACTTAAAGATGCTTAATCTTTAGATACAATAAGTGCTTGTAGCTCCTATTAAAAACAGCATAATTTTTCTGTTTTCAACTCTCTCAACAGCTCTGCTGTTAATTATATGTACCAGCAGAAATAGACAGCTACAATTTATAAGAAATAAACAGATAAAAATGTGAATGCTGTGTGCAGAAAGTAATTGTTCATTTCTTGGTTTGTTCAGGTGGTGAAGGGAACAAGAAGGCCAAATTAATATATTTTTAATCTGTGATATTTAATCTTGAAGCTGTAACAATTGGTACTACCTGATTGCACTTCTGCAATTCAATGCGAAACTGAAAACGAAGACAATAAACTAGTCTTAACGGGTTTGGTTCTGAGGCAAGGATGAAGCTAAAAGAGGTTTTTTTTTGTTACTTGATTTACTTTTAATTCCTGCTTAACAGGAATCAAATGAGGTTTATTGTCAAAATCTTCTAGTCCCAGATAATCTTGGAAGTTTGCTATGGATGGATACCCAAGACAATATTAATTTCTCAATGATGCAAGAAATTTGCAGAATGACAAAAAATATGTATATTTTGCCTTTAAAACTTTTTAAATATAATCTTGGAGCTCACTGTTTTTCTCTGACCCTGCCTGTGTACCTGTTATAGGCATTCTTTGATTATGCCAAATTACCACTCAAAGTCAACAAATCTATCAAAGATTTTCATGCTTTGACTAGATTCTAATTAGCAAGCACTGTGAATTTCAACATTTCAATATCAAGCATGGTTGGCTTAAAAACAGATCACTATATTTGCAAAATATGTGAATAAGTAAATACTATCAAGTTTATAATCAGAATTTCAGGTTTTGTTATGGAATTCCTCTCCTCCTCTACTTGTTTCCTTTTCCCTCTTTTCTAAGCATTTTATTTGTTCATCTACTGGATTTTTTCCATTACTTTCTGATAATCACAACATTTTAACTGAAAACTGTACTGAGCAGAACAACATTACAATTTTAGCCCCTACACAAAATATTCTGACTTTTTTATTTGCTTGTATTTGGCTGGTAATTGTCTCAATATATTTTTTTATTAAATATATCTTTAACTGGATATTTGATTCAAATTGATCACTAGAATTACTATGTACAAAATGATAATTTTGTATTCTGTTTTCTGAAATAATACTAATAAAGAGTATAATGAACTACTATGAAAAAAAAAGAAAAATTCACTTTTTATATTTAAAAAGTATAATTTGGTTACAACTGATAAAAAGAGCTTTATTTTTTGAGTTCTACTTATCAGCCAGATTAAGTGGCCTTTTGGTCTTCAGTGGTAACTTTTCTTCAATAAATGAAGCCACTTTAATAAGAAAAATAAAAGATAGAGACACCTTATTTAAATTTGTGGATGTTTCCTGTGGCACGTTGTCCTTTTGGTAAAATGGGAAATATATTTAAAAAAACCCAGCAACAAACTCTTAAAGAATTTATTGCACTTTCATCACTCTGACTTCCCTAAGAGATAATGCGACTGTATGATGTCTTCTAGTCATCATTTCTAATCTTCTCACCATTAAAAGATTCCTTTTATGACCCTTTCCCATTGACAAAGAAAACTCTCTACATTTCTCTAATCAGAGTAAGACATAGGAACATACAAATCACTACATGATGGATGGAATTAATTAGAAGTATTACAGGTTCCTTGATATTCTGTTGGATCATGGAAGAAGGTTTGAAAGAAATGAGCCTACAATGCAACAAATGCTTGCCTCGGCAGATAGTATTCTGAAGACGAGTTAATCAGCAAAGAGAGTACAAAGTCAGAAAGCATCATAAATGCTCCTGTCATAGCACTAGCCAGCTATTTCAGGGATATGAGCTCCGAAGTAACAGTTCTCTCATTGCATTCATATAAAATAAACTGCACATTATTCTGTTTTATAAGCAACTATCACTATTTTTCTTGTATAAGTCTTGTTATGCAGAAATGACCAATAGTTACAAGTTATTATATCATCCTTACCTTACCATTAATTTCTTCAGGGGTATTTAATCAGAAATGCCCATGGTGCTGAACAATAGGTCATCTGTGTCCCTTAAAGAACAGATGTCTCACCTATGATGAACAAGATATGACAAAAATCACTGTGAGTTAGTTACAATCCTGAGGGAGTAAAAAGCCAGCTAATAGGATACTTTGTAGTTATAATTCATATGAGTATGTAGTATTAGAATTGCAGTTTCTTGCATTAATATATATATATTCCATTAAATAACATTGGGACCTATAAATTTCCCAAACATTGATTGGGAAATCAACATCCAGTAGATTTGCCTCCCTAAAACCAGGATAATGGCTAATAAAATACCGTAGTCTTTCTTACATTAGGTGTTTTTTTCTTGGGAAGCCAGGTATTTCAGGGAAGATTTTCAGTTTCTAAAGAAGGATAAACTTGAGCCATCTAGCTGTTTTATCATTACTGGAAACAAACAGATTTTTTGTTTCTTTGTTTTTTGTTTTGTTTTAAGAAAATTAGCTCTAGAGCTTTTTCATTCATGCTATTTCATTTTGCTATAACTTCTGAACCTCAACATAAAAGCTTTACATAAGAGTAGTTAAAATGGCTGGAGATGTAAAACTGGCACCAATAAATGAAGTAAAAGGAAGTAAGCCAATGTCACTACAAGCTGCCTTGTAAAGGTGTAAGTTTGAAAGCTCTCAGATAATCAGGTAAAGTTATTCTCTTTTTTAAGGTTTCCCATATATAGAGAGAAACTTTCATAAATACAAAAAAATGACATGGCTATTTGTATATTCTGGAAATCATCAGTTATTTTCTGTCGCAATCATGTTCATGAGGATTGACTTTTGTTTCCGTTATATATTTTTAGATATATATGTATAAGTTAGTCTTTGAAAGCTAGTGATGCAGTTCCTGCAGAAGCTCTTTCTGCAGTCTGTGACTTTTCACTCTGTAATTCGCTGCAATTTCTTAATAGTTCCCTTTTGCTTAGGCCAAGAGAATACATAGCAAGCAAATATAATGCATGCCTTGAAGTTGTTTTTCTCCTCTGACTACTCAAGATGTTGTGTTGTATATTTCTACTGATAAAAAAGAAAAAATATTTTTTCACAGTAGTGTACAGGATTCTGATATATATATTTTCCCTTTTAAAGAACAATCAAAATATTTTCAACACTACAGAGACACGAAATTGTGATTCTTCTAGTACTTCAAAAATTTCAGCACTCTCCATAGTCATAGCGTGAAGAGGCAAAAAGTGAAATATGGTAAATCTCAAGCAAAGATGATTTTCAAAGCTATCTATCTTTCCCTCCCGCTTTTTAACCTACAAATAAAAGGAACAATCTAGATATTTAGCCTCATCTTTGATGTTCATATGTGTCATATCTTAGTTGTTCACACAGTGCATAGCTTAATCCCTTTGTCTTATTATCTTTGATTTCAGCAGCAGTCATCTCACAATATAATGAGATTTTCCCCTATATTTAAAATGAACCAAACTAGCTCTTTGATTAATCCAAAGATAAAACTTTAGGTGATGAAGACATGATACAAAAAATGTTTTCATGTGAAAGGCATCAAAAGTCATTTCAGAAATATTTTCATATGAATGCTATTATTTGGAATGTTGTATCATTGTGCCATTTTCAACGTAACTCAAAACAGCTTCATCCTGTGAAAACTATTATGTCAATTAATCAAAACAGGACTAATATCATGTCAGATAATTGCCAGCAAGTAGGGGCTCATGAGTAATCCCTCTTCCAAAACCATAAATACACATGGAAAGATGGAGAGAGAATGCATGATTACAATCTACATTATCTTCTGTAAAACTGGAGAAAAATTTGTTATTCTAAAAGAATTCAATTTCACTAAAATACTTTGGCAATCTTTCTATAAAGAAAAAAATATGATTTGGGTTTCTAATTTACTTTTTGGGTGCACAACCTTGAACATCCTCTTTGCTTTTATAGTAGTCCCTTTTATTCGGAATATTACAATCCTGAGCTAGACATCTTGGTGAAGTTTCATTTTTGTATATATATAGGAATAAAAAATACTTACCAGGAATATAATAGCTTTATCTGATGATATCTTTCAATAATATTCTCTTCTTACATGTACCCGAGTAGTTTAGGTTTTTGTTCTACTTGCAGTTCACAGTCACAGCTAATTCCTTTTTGAAAAAAAAAAAAACAACACCACCAACCATATGGTATAATTCAGCAAATTAATCCAACTCAGTTTAAAAAAAAGAAGAAGAAAAACAACTAAAAAATTATAATAAATCTAATCTCTGTCAGAAGTTAAAAATGGTTGTTTAGGAAAGAGTATAAGCAATAAGGTTGAATCATTTTCTGCATAACTGTGATACTTTTACAAGAGCTCCTGAGGGCTTAAGGCCAAAATTGTCTAAAACAGATCAAAAAGTGATGTTTGTAGAGCCTATTTATACACTTATTCCATACACTGGTTTTATACACTGATTTCCAGACTTACTGGGAATGCTGAGTATACAACATCTCCCACTGAAATAAAACGAGACTGATTGGGTCTTATGCCTAGGATGAGTAAAGAAAACCTTCTGCAGCTTCAAGACTGAAAAGTAGTTGTGCCATTTTTGTCCATATATGAGTAATTTTAATAATTTATTAGTTGTATTCACTACTGTGATTAAATGATGCACAAAATATGAGGTCTTTATAAAAGATCAGTCCCTGACAGATTACTTAGTTAGAATAATGAAAATCAATTCATACAGCAGTTCTTCTGAAAAGTTTAAAATAGATCAAAATGTTCAAAACTGAAAGAGAAGGGCATTTGCTTCATTATAAGGTACAAGGAAGTAATGATCCTGGAACTGGTACAGACTTCCTCATCCCTTGGAAAGTTCCTTGGAAAGTGTACCAGTTTAGGTACAGAAGGAGAGGACATATCTACATCATTCAAGGAAGAAAATAAGCTATATCTTGGAGGTGACTGATGAAATTAAAGGAAATGTGTTGGACCTCTTCAGAGGAGTTTAAGTGTACCTCTAAGATGTAGTGTATATGTCACTGCTGCAGAGAACTTACTAACATGTTAAATTAGATTATAAGTGTTTTGTTTCAACCAGTGCTAAGGAACCTTTACTTTTGATGGAGCCTTTACAAAAAAAAACATTTATAACCTACATTTTTACCCCAGCATAGAGTATGTGTCTCTAGTATTCTTTTTCTAATCTGTTTTTCTGTCATGCTTTTTTTTTAAAAAAAAAAAAAAAAACTAAACTTTGATTCATATCTGGTTTTATTCATCATTTGGAACACACAAACCAGATGAATCACCAGGTATATTTATACATATTCCAAGAAGTGGCTTTTATTGTAGTGATAAACGCAACACAATCTTTATGTTCTGTTACAGAAATTGGGTGAGAAATGACATAATTCTTTTACCATACATTTCATGTAATAAACCTTAACTTCAAGCAAATGCAAGCTATAAAATTCTATTGATGGGCTTCCCAGATGTTGCCAGTTGTACTGTTTATCTTTCTTCTTTCAATACAGTTTTTACTCTTTGACATATATTTTAAACAGAAATACCTGTCAAATGACCAGCAGGGTGCAGATGATAAACCCTAATGTATGCTTTCGCTGCACCTTAGATACAAAGAACTGTACACAGAGATCAACTGATACATGCAGCACTAGCTCTAAAATAACAGAGTACTTTTGATAGACATTTACAAACAAAGAGGACTAGATATTTTCTCAGTGCAAATGTTGGAGGATTAATATACTGTCGGTTTGTATTCTGTAGCTGGCATGTATTTGCAATGTGGCTATTACTCTTCTTTAAAGCTGTGAAATGATATCATAAACTTTTCAATTAAATGCAAGAATGGGAGAAAATGAGTCTTCTGGGGAGGAGCTGTCACTTTGATTAATTATTCTTATTTTATTAAAAATAAATGTTTTTTTTTTTTAATGAGAAAAGTCATATCACGCAGTGATCTCATACAAACAGAAATTTGGAAATCTTTCCCTCTTCTGATGGCTTGACTTTCTCTAACCTGCCTATCAAGTGCTAACAAAGGAAAGCTTTTCACACATTACTAAATTTCTTTCATAATAAGACAGAAAAATTTGAACATGTTTGATAAAGCAAAAATTTTAGGAATTGAAAAGATTGTCTGTGTAAAAAGTCTGACTTGAATGATTTTTTTTTCTGCTAATAAAAATTTAATTTCAGATTTTTCTGGCATATATGCATATAGAAAAAAAATCTGTTGATTTGTAGGCGTATTATGATCTGGTATCCTAGAAGAAATAGACATGTGGTAATTCTCAATTTTTCCCATTATCTTTTTCTTTTTTATTATATTTCATTTTCTTACCTCGAATTCTTGACAGAACAGTCTTTTTTTCAAAATACTCAATGCCTAGAACTTGGAGTTCCAATATCTAGCAAAGTCTAGGATGACAACATGGTGCATATAGCTAAGTTTGCATTTGTTTTTTTATTATGCATCTATACAGTACAGCCTCTATACTGAAATAATAGGCCGAATTCTCTGAATGGCTGCTTCATATGTGGCTATAAATAAAAACATGGTCAAAAAATAGTTTCCTTATTGCCTATTTCAAAGTCAGTCCCACCTTTTGCAGCAAGATTTTGGCCTGTGATGGCCTGACAGAGACAATAACCTCACACCTGAAAAATAAGATTGTATTGTTTAACACCTATTGCTGTTGGCTTTGAACATGCAAGAGCATAACAAGATTGTGCAGTTTTGTGTGAAGCACAACTTAAACAGGACAAAGGAGGTGTCTTGACTCACTATTATCAGCAAAAATCCAAAGGAAATAAATTCTGATCTGAGAGAAAATAAAAAACTAATAATAGTTAAGCTGTATGAGGTTCTAAATCCAAAAAGTCTTCACAGGATTAGCGTAAAACACATAACACAGCATTAGAACTAAATTTGTTATTCAGTTTTCAGAAAACCTATGTATTGAGATGATTTTATAACTGTCTTCAGTTATATTACATACATATATATATATATATATATATATATATATACACCCCTTCTATGCACACAGGCATTCGAGCACTTATTTTTTTAGAGCCCCCAGTGCAAAGGTGTACAATACAACCAGCTTTATTTCTTCTCACCTCAAGAGAAACATAATAAAATTTCTGACTCCAAGTAAGTCTCGTGAGCAACAATGTAACCAAAATATTTGATTTAAACGCCAGACATTTTATGTCTCTGATTCCTAAGTACTCAATTGCAGTGACAAGGTCAAAGCAATATAAAATTGACACATTTTTTTGAAACTATTATTGCCAGATGATAGTACAGCATGAAATTTCATGAGACGGCCTCATAAGAAGTTTCAGTTTATTGCTCATATGGACCAGATCCAAGTCAGTACGGGAGAAATTAATCTCACCTAAACAAGAGCATTTTGAATGTAGACACCTAACTGAGCTAGCTTCCTTAGGCTCCCATTTTATTCAGTAGCCTTTGATTTTCTTGTTGTGGATGTCTGCTTTGGAATGAGATGAAATCCTTAGTTACATTCATGGTACATGAGGAATATCATAGTACCTAAAGGGGGTCTAGACAGCTAGAACTGATATTCATTTAACCTTCAGATATCTCCATTTACTCAAGTAAATCCCATCTGAGGGCTTTGTATATTTGCATTCCTGTATTTATATATCTATTTGATATGTAGGAAATAGAATCCTCCAAATTAATACAGATTAATTTCTTCCTTGTTTATTAATCAAAAAAAAAAAGTAGAACCTCAAGAATAGATGAAAGGTATATTTGGAAAACAGTTCTTACTTGGATAACTTATTTTGTTATACAGGAAAAAGTCATATACTATTCATGCTTTTTTTTCTCTTTTTCTGTATAAATTGTCAGTCTTGGAAAATGAAATCTACCTAGTCCACATTAAAAATAAGGTTATATGCCAGAGAAAAGTGTTTAAATTAGGTGAGATGAATCTGTCTTTAACTGCTAGTGCCATTAAAGTATTAGTTAGTACACTTCTATATAGACAAGTCTATACTCAGTGATGGAGTTCCTTCTTGTCTCATTTCTTTTTCCGCGTTTTTTCCTGCATCTCTATAGAATCAAAATATACACAAAGTAACTAAAAGGCAGACAAATCTTTCAGAATTTGGCTTTTACAGGTCTGTAGTCACCTTAAAAGTATGCAATATATATTTCTAAACATAATACACACATGCATGAAGAAAGGACAGAAAGAAGAGCAGGATGTCAAGGGCATGTCATGCTTTTATTATATATCTCCAAAGAGGAGTGATGTCTCAAGGAAATGTTGGTGGGAGTACAGAAGATGCTGTTTGCTGAGCACATAAAGGCACTCCATGCCAATTGCCGCTGGGAACTGCTGTGTCGTGTGGACAGTAAAGGTCATCCATTCTGCATGTCTATGACATGGAAAGTAGGCAACACGTCAAGCTATATAAAAGGTAGGATGGAGAAGAGCACAGAGAATATCTATAAAACTGAAAATTATTAATTGTGGGCACCTATGGGACTCCATGTCCTAATTACTGGTCATTTCACCTCATAGATAACTTGTACAATTCAATGAATAAAAATCTCATCTGAAGAGACTGAAAAGACTGAAAGATTTTCGTTTTTAAACAGTAGGTACACTCACACTGCATAAAAACTTACTTTTGCTACTATCCGGCTCATATTCAGTTGCTTTTTAGATATAATGATAATAGATATTATTATACAACATAGCTACCATATGGCTTTGTGGTTCTTTAAGGAGTGAATCATAAAGGAAAGAGTTAAGCAGCTTAGCTAGGGACTTTTAGGACAACTTGAGATGTAAGAATCTCAGGATAATACAAAGTAGATAAGAAAATTGTTTCAAGGAAGGAGGGAGAGCCAAGAAGAGAGAAGAATATCTCTACAGACCTTACTGCATAGGAAAGGGCAAAGCTGTCCTATTTTCCAGTTAATAGCTCCAAATAAATCAGACAAAAATACATAGTGATGAAGAACAGTGCAAAATGCCCTCTATTCTTCTTTCAAAGTAAATGAATTCAATAATGAAATGATTTAAGATGGACATTTACTGGAGAAGAGGATCCAAGTAAGTTTCCAGTTGCAGAGGAAAAACAAACCAACTCATTGTATCATTTTTTGAAAATATCACCTGTTTCTAATGCAAGATACCTGGGTTTATTTCAGGGCACAAGGGAAGTGTAATGGGTCAGTGAAAAAAAAGGCTAAAATATTTGAAAATATTGTGTGCAATGCTATTAAACAAAACTTAATCTTTTTTCTTTTTCTTTTTAAAGACATAAGCATTGTTGCATAAGGAATTGGGACTTGAAAGTAAATATGAATCATGATCGGATATCAGCAAGATTTTCTATTCATTTGAAACTAATTAATAGCTTTGCTTAATTTCATATTAAAAGAGTTCTTGTCAGTGTAGAACTCTTTTACTCTTCATAAACATAATAAAGTGGTACTTTGATCTTTGAAGGACAGCAAAGTATTTCTGAATGAGAATGAAAAAAAAAAGTCTTTTCAGCCATTTCCTCTACTACTATGGCATGGAAATGTAAGGTAAATTATAATGTTATCCTGTGTGGATATGCAGACTGAAGGGACAGGCTGATAAATGGTGAAGATGGGGTGAACCTTCATGTTGAAAATCCTGCATTAACATGCGAAAGTTTGATCTATCATGTGGTTACTTTATGAACTAAATAATGGTTTCAGTTTAAGTAGCTCCCTGGAATTTTCAGTCAGTTTGCAGCTAAAAATATGTGAGGAAATTTTCCCAGAACTAATGAATATGAAATATTCATAGTGGGGAATGTCCAAGTCCTAATAGCCTTTGACCTAATTCGGATTGATTTCTGCTTCTGTGCTGAGTGACATTTTAAATTATCTTTTAGCTGTTCTCATAAAATGAATGATTTTTTTTTCTCTGGGTCCATTTCCTGAGAAATACACACATCCTCATCATGGCATTATTTATTGCCCTTTGACCAGGGCCTTAAGGGTACCTGTTGGCCTGACCAGCCTCACCAGCAATATCTACCCCCTGTCCTTGGGTCCAGGATCCCTACCCAGCCCTGATCGAAGCACCAGTCACTGCAAGTAGGGGAGCCAAGTAGGGGAGAGTGTTTTCCTTGGGGTAAACATGACATCTGGACTTTCAGAAATGTTTTCTCCTATGCTGTCCACCTCATTCTTCCTCATTATCCTCACCTTGGGGAAACACAACCTCCTCCCTGCTTCGCTAGCAGGTATGATCTTTGTGCTTCCTGACATGAAGCAGACACCTGGATGCTGATAACAAGAGATGATCCCAAGATCCCCTGGGAGATGTTTTGCCCCACCAGAGTGCCCTGTGCAGTTTGTTCCAAAGAGCTCCGTGTCCCTGGCCCTTCACCATTTGAACAACACCTACCTCTGCAACCACTCTGACAATGCAGGCTGCCTAGAACCCTACAGGAAATCCCCTAATTTTCCTTCATCCATCTAAAGATCGCAGCTGATAAACATAATTTCATAACAACTGCACGAAAAATTTCAAATATGAATTTCCCGGATCACGATATGATCCCAGCACATCCCCAGTCCTGAGACCCCTGCAATCCTAAAGCTTTGCGAAGTCCCACAGGCTGCAGCTCTGATTCACTCAGGCCTTATGACCAAACTCCTGCCCCAGCCACTGGACCCTGCCATCAGCCTTCCCAGGTGAGTATGGTAACTTCTGTGATGTCTTTGGAAAGGGGGAAAAAACCTGGCTGCCTCGCTGCCCACATAACTGCCCCATTGCTTTGATTCCAGGAAAGAAGGTTTTCCTGAGGCACATCAATGCCTTGTTACATGCTGAATTAGCAGCCCTCAAGAAACCCTTAAACACAATCTAGCACACAGGTTACCTCTTCACCTCTCCTGTTGGAACTCCCATATTTTGCATCTTACCACAAAGTGTCCCACTTTTGGTGTACACCAAAAACACCAGCAGCTTTTGAGAAGTTGTAATCAGCCAGGAACACAGCTATTATGCTAGTGCACCTGAATTCTGTCTGGCCATTCACTGTGGAAATGGAGGCCTCAAAGCCATATGGTATACCTCTCTCTCCTAGAAAGTCATCCTTATGAAGGAGCCCCACCTTGCCTTTTTGTCTTGACTACTCAGTGGTTGTGAGGAATTGCAACATCTGCAAAGCTTCCTTTGAGGAGTTGTGGCATCTCCTCAAAGTGGTTGAAGAATCACCAGTGGCATTCACATACCTCAGCAATCCGGAATATAATCAAGGGGAGAAGTGTCCTTTCGCCCGCCTTGCCTTCTGGGCCTTCCTCTTGTGTTGCTTTCCCTTCACTTTCACAATACCATCCAGGGTAGCAGAATAGCAAAATAAATGGACCCAAATATATCCATCTCATAAGTGCTCTCCTTTTGCTCTTTCTACTAAATATGTCACTGTAGCCACAATAGAGGATGAGTTCACTGAATATGCTTGCCAGGCCATTGCAAAAGACCTCTGGCACAGCATCATTCAGGCACAGCCTTTCCCATTTCTCAGGGACCACTGAAAGCACAGATTTTTTACCAATGCCACAAGGCACCTGCAGGCATGGAAACAATTGGAAGATACAGCATCTTATTATCACCTAGACATACTTGAGGCCCACAGAATAAGCAAGTGTGGCTGACTGTTTGGACCTGCAGCATGTGTTTTTGAACCAAAAAAGCAAAATATCTGATGCCATAGCCTGCTAGGCAGCATCACAGCTAGATTTTGGAAGGATTGTACAACCCTTTACCATGTGTAAACCTTTCTCAACTCATGACTTCAGACTAAAATGCAGACAGACAGTAAATCTGATTCTGAATCCAAAGCTCTGAAGTTAAGGTAACTTTCTCCAGCATGCCTGTAGAATGTCACTGTCTTCATACTAGCAGAGTTGGCTTATAACAATTACATCCATGCAGCCACAGAGCGTGTACCACTCGTTACTCACTTCATTTTCCAAGCCTGAATCATTCATGTGTCTTATGCTTACTGGCAGTTGGAGACCTACTCTCTACAGATTCAAACCTTCACCATAACGCAACTGAACAAGGCCAAAATCACCTATAACAGGTAAGCAGGTAGACTGTGTCTCCCAATCATGGATTTCCCACCAGTCAACAGCTCTAGAGAGCAAAACCTTGCACCAGTCTGAACCATAATCTTGAGAGCTTTTCACCACTGCCGATCGAGTCAGCCACTTTAGCTGCTCCTTGCCTGGAGCTCCCATAAACCCCAAAGAACCACCCAGATTTAACTGTATGCCTCTTGAAGACATAATGCCCAGACTCTTTCAGGCGCAGACAGAGTGAAGCAGATTTTTAGAGAATATGATTAATTCTATTATAACAGTTTTAACAAACTATCATTGGGAGAGACAGCAAAAAACATGTAATTTGAGGAAAAATGCCTTGATTTTTAGTGTTAATTTCCAGGATTTGTTCTAAAAATTATTTCCTCTGAAGATCTTTTTTATGATAGGAAATGCCATTCACTATAAATAAATAAATAAATAAACAGTAAGATTAAAAATCCTATAAGCAAGTGATGCTCGCAATAAAGTCAGTGCTCAATAATAGCTAACTAAAATAACTAACAATAGTTCTCAATTTGCCAAAACAAAAAATATCAGCTATGAAATACAAATCACAGATAAAGTCACTCTTATATTAAATTTCTCCCTTAAATACAAACTTTAAACTGTTTTTGCTAGAATGACTAATTTGAAGCTGACTTCAGACAGAGTGGGTAGTAATAAAGTGCCTACTTCAACCCAATTAAACTCAATCCACAAACTGCTCTCAATTTTATTAGATCCTTTTATTTCCTGCAATATCTGGGGTGTGGGAGGTGAGGGAGCAGGCTGGAGAGATATTCAGCAGAAGACTCTGGTAAGCGCCAAATAAATGTGTAATGGACTAAATTGTCTTTTCAATGTTTTCAACCTGGGACTGTACAGAGCAGCATCACCTCCCTGCAGAGGGAATGATAGTGAGAGATTGTAGAAATTGCCTCCAGACACAGTCAGGAGTTGCAGTCTGGTTATTGTACAGGATAGAAATGGCTTGTTTTGCGGAACACCGTAGGAAGTGGGATGAATTCTGCCTTGATCAGTTCAGGGGCATTCGGTCCTTGATAGTGCCCTGTCAATTGCCTTAGGTACAGCTCCTGATGGCAAAATAGTGCTGAACAAATCACCAACACGGCACACTGAAGAGTAGTAAGACTACAAAAGTGGAAAGGGGAGCTTTCATCTGTTGCAGTATAAACAAGACACAGTGTACCAAAGGAATGAAGCGCAGGGCGGGGCCATACCCAGCTAAAAGCTCACTGAAAGCACATATATCAGGTTTAAGAGAAGGCAGAGGTGATCAAGAAAAGAATAAGAAGCAGAATAAGTCCTATCTTTAGTTGGACATCATATTTGGAGAGAGAGAGAGAGGCAGTGCTTCAAAATACGCTCATGTTCGGTATTACTGCTTTTGCATGACTGTCACGGAACAAGTGGTGATGGAGGTGATTGACACAATGCACTTCACTTATGGGAAAGAAATAGGAATAGGTTTTATTGGTAATGACAATGGTTTCACGAGGCAAGGTCACTTGTTAGTTAAAGCATGGGGGTTCAAGATACACAAAAAATTACCAAGGACACCCTCCCGTTGGGTCACAAGGTTCAGATTGGACCCCCTTGCTTTCCAGACTTCTTCTGAGAGGAGTCTGGTGCAGCTGGATCCAGTCCTAGTCCCAGACCTGGTCAAGGGTTTATGTCTAAGGGATTTGTGCACAGTTACAAGGTAAAGTTTACAAGTTCAGAAAGAGAAAGGTGCACTATAGTCACTTACCACGAATCTGTAGTGGGAAGGATCTCTTAACCCCGAAGAGTATCCTTGAGAGGTGTCCCTGCTCAGGGGGAGATCCTGGTGTGCAGCCTGCTGCAGTGCAAGGAGAGCAAAATGGGCTTTTGGGCTGTCCTCGTATTTATAGGATAAGATGATTGACTGATAGTCATTCTTTCAATTCAGAAATGACTGTTGGATGGTGTACTCACAATTAGCCTTATCTCCCCATCAGGATAGGGCCATCAGGACTGTTATTGATGGCTAATGTCTGAGTGGGGGAAGAAATCAGGGAGGCAACTACCAGGATCAGATGATGTGGTAGTTAACACCTGAACAGGGCTACATGTGAGAAGTCAGGATGAGCTGGGGAAGGAGCATATCCCTCACAGTGACATAGATATCTTTTCAATCAACATTGCAGGGTCTCTGGAGCCCATTTTTGGGTGCCTGTTGTGAGGCAGTCTTACCATTCAGTTTTTCTCTATATTTTAATAAATCTTTTTTTTTTCCTTCTTTTTCATTAATTACTTTCAGAACTACTATGATATTATCACAAGTTCAGGATCCTTGTACTGAAGCAAAGCTTCCTAGAAAAATGGTTTCATTTCCTAAATAATGACTTTATCATAACAACCCTTCATTTTCTGCCTGAGGGAAAAGAAAAATACAGTAACTAGTCATATGCCTACACTCAGGGGAAATACAAGCTGAGGTATAGAATATGCAGATTTCTTTAGCTTTCAAAGGCAGGGAAATATTTCAGTTTCTTTTATGTAGGACATACAGTTACATGAACCACCTCAAAGCTCTCCAAAACCAAAGAAGACAGAGATTTACACTGTCCGCATCTGCTTTGATTAAAATACATGTATTGTTTTGGTGCCATGGTGATAAACATATACATCATGATTTCACTCTTGAGAGCATGGAGGATGAAAAAGAATTAAGTTACTGTATCCATAGGATGACAAGTGTCACAGAGAGGATAAAAAAAGTCATACATTGTTTGGAATAGCAGATCTATTCTAAAGAAGAATGCACATTTATTTTGTAAATTGGTTGCAGGCAGTTGCAGTCAATGCCTTAGGAGGATATCAAATTGCAGAAATTTGAGGAAAAACATAACTAAATATCTCCTCAATAGTTGGTTTGATATATTGTTACTCAATAAAGAGTTATTTTGGGATTGGGATGGGAACAAATGAGAAACTGGCAAAGTTTCATAGAAAAGTAGAAATTCATCTGGTAAACATTAACACAAACTGGAAACAATAGCTTAAGGTGTTCCATTTGTAGATTAGCATATATGTTTCACTGTTCAGATTCACTGCTAATTCTGCAGATGAAAATTAAAATACAGAGAAAAAATGTGACAGAGACAGAAGACAGAAAAAAATGAGGTGGGGAAGATTGAAGCAGGGATTTTCTTTCATTTATAATGAATAGGTTTTATCCTTATCTTGAAATATAAGATATTGAAACACTTTCTAAAATCTTGATTGTTATTTGATGTGTTTTCTTTCTTATAATAAAACTTTTGATACTGTTAAAACTGAATATACAAGTATGACTGTGGTGTTTTATTTCTGTTTGAGATGTAACTTCTATTTTCCACTCAACTTTGTTTTTTGCAGAACATCTGAAAACCACACAAGGAGATGTTGATTCACTCATGTTTTTGAGGGATAGTGCAACCAACAATCTAGTGATTATAGTCACTAGAGTTTTTTGAAGCACCTTTAATAGTACACCAAGAATTCTCATGTAAGCTATCTGAGTATTTGATAGACCTAGGTAGACATTGCCTAGTGTGGGAAACCCACTGGAAACTAAATGTCATTTAATATGATTAAAATGGTTTATTATTCATATCTAGCATCTCAGATCTTAAAAAATATATTAAAGTTAGTCAAATCAAATCAGAGTGGATTCTGTGACTCTAGGAAAAGGAAGATTTTTTATAGAGCTGGAGAGTAATTTAGATGGGAAGGGACATTAGGTCACCAGGTCCAATATGCTGCTCTATTGAAGACTTTTCTGATGTAAATGCAAAGGGTAAATACTCATGTGGTTAGCAAAAGATGCTGGAATGTCAATATTACACGATGATAACATGAGTTTATTTTTCAGATTGTGTTTAAGTTTTCCAGGGAAAAGATAAGATTACAGATGAATCAGGTAAATCATAATTAGCATTGCATTTCTTTCTATATTTCACACTGATGCATAGACATATCAGATTCATAATGTTACTGCTTGTCATGTGAGATAGAGGATTTTTGATGGAACATCCTTTCTCCAAAAGATGGAATTGACTGTTCTCAAAGAATCACAGAATAGCTGGGGTTGGAAAGGGCTTCTGGACAATATTTGGTCCAAAATCTGCTCAGGCATAATAATCCCTGGACTATTCCAATAACTAATTTTAGAGAAACCTGTCTGATAATCTCAGAAACTGTCGTTAAACTGGAAACTAAACTGTTTCACCAGTCATTAAACTGATTAAACAGTTTAATGATAGATAGAAAACAGAATATTAAGCAGTTATTTAATATTAATGAAGACATTTAAACAGTTTGGAATATATACATATGGCTATCTTTATTTTGACTTATGAAAATTCAGAGTTTACAGAAAGACAAATATTACAAGGACTTGTGACCAGGATCTTGTGCTTCATTTCTTGTGCCCCATAGATAAGAGTCCTCTTTTCCATATGTAAAATTCATAGCTGTATTTTATTAAATAGACAAAACATTTTTTATATTGTGGAAATTCAAAAATGTATTTCATCAGTATGGTCTTATGTAAATTATTATTCCAGATAATGTCCACTTGATTTTAATCCATTTTCTTTAAAAAATGCATTCAGGAATTCAAAACGATAGGAAAAAAAAGTAAAATAAAAGATATTGACAGAAAAAAATCTACTGAGAGGATTTAATGGTGAAGATAAAGTAATTTAATTGTTACTTTTGTATATCCTACTGTGAAACTAAAAAATTACAATAATGCAAAAGTCTGCCCTTGACTGGAGGTTGGAACAGATGCAGTTCTTGATGCTTCTGGGGTTTTCGAAGCGTCCGTCAGATGGGAAAAGAAGAGAAGATACTGAGTAATGTTGCAGGTGTGTGACAATGTAAAGAATCCCAAAAGATGTTGCTTCCTTCCAGCACTTATAGAATTGCTTTATTAAAATAAGGAAAATACCATTGTGCAACTGAAGTTGTGTGTGGCATTTTCTTTGAACCTCTTTTTCCTCACTGCTTGCTAGAAATTGAATCCTCGTCCTCTTGATGAGGGATAGTTAGATTGAATTCTCCTGGTATTGGTCTGATAGTTGAAGCAAGCAGAAATATTTAGCCACTTCATTTTTACTTCAGACTGCCTACTTTTCTGTCACCTACCCATTTTCTATGTGAAATTGCACGGTTGTCAGCTTCCCATGTTGTATAACTTCACGGGCCAAAATGCATTGTACGTCAGCTTCATTCTTGGTTGAAATTGGTAGAGAAGTCCTTTAATTTTTGTTTTTCACATTTTTTCCTGCTTCTTCAGGCTGAGTTCTCCTGAGGTCACAGTTCTTCAGTGTCAGCTATGACACATAACAAACAGAAGAATTAACATGAATGCAAACAAAAAGCATTTTTCTTTGCCATCACATATTCTGTATTCTCTAGCTTGTTCCTTATCCAATGAGTCAGTGGGTCATAGCATTTTCACTGTAGACATGTAGTCATGAAGAAAAAAAAAATCTAAGAAGAATAAAAGAATCTGTAGAATAAGTCTTCTTTTAATTTATAAATTTTGGAAATCTTAGTATCACTCTTATTGCTACTAAACTTTACACTGAAAATGAACACATCTTGACACAACCATAATTCCATGACATTTTATCATTAACAAAATTGCCACAAGACCCTGCTTTATTTCAGATTGCAGTGACAAGAAAACCAACACATATGGAATATTTAAATTGATGTAAGCCTCCAAGCAGCCATCAGAAAATGATCAATTTGAGTGAAATTGAATCCACAAATGACTTTACAGTTACAGTTGTAACATTTAAATACGAGTCTTCCATACACCATTACTAGATCAATAGGAACTCAATAACTATTCTCTCAGAAGTTTTCTATTTCTCTCCGATTTTGGTTAAGAAAGAGAAATATTGCATGTATTTCAAAATTTCTGCTTCTGGGGCAGTATTGTTCAATGTTTATTGAACAGGGATGGTTTAGCAAAACATCAGATTAAAAAAGTCATAACTGACACCATTTGTATGAGAGTCTGAATGACCTACTAACACATAGCAGTGTGTTTCTTTGTATCTTTGTAGTCTTAATGGAGTAATATACTTTTATATCCCAATAATAGTTTTGTGCATGTTTTAATAATAATGGGATCCTAGAGAAAATCCAGGCATTTCTATATTACAGTCATATTATTTATTTCAGTATTTGGTTGATAGACTTGGGCAGCATTTGTTTGAAAATATTTATTAAAACACAGTTTGTAAATCTTTTTTTTCTTCATATCTAGAATTTCAGGTTACACTTACAGTGGACTCTGAATGTTTGATGGGTTCATGTAATAACCTTATTATCTTTAAACTTTGTAAGTCATTGTTCTTAATCCAAGCTAAAATTCAGACTCAGGCTTTATGTGATAAAATCTAGTTTCCAGAATTTACTAGTTAGATAGTCATTTTTTCAGTGGTAGATAAAACCATATATTAGCATGCAGGCTATTTTTGGATTGTGGTGTTCTCAGATTTTACAAAAACAAAGTATCTTTTACATCTTGGCACAACAGGAATGCATTTTTTAACAAAAGTAAGCAGACACATTAGTGCATGGAATGAGAGAAAGGCAGTGACAAAGCAACTGTATAACATTTATTCATCCTTTTGAAATAAAAAATGTAACACATTTATTAGAATTTCAAAAAGCTCTTCTTGAACTGGTAGAGAAACCTTCTTGCATATTCGAGCTTGTTGCTGGCAGATCCATTTACCAATGTGAGGTCCAAATAAAGCAAAGATAAAACTAAAAGTTGCACAGCTGTTACCTGTACAGCAACAATTACATGTCTAGCATGGTTGGAAAGACCTGCAGCTGAGGATAGTAAAATAAATAACTCAGACTTGGCTAAAAATTCTTTGAGTTTTCGAAGGATTCAACAATCAGGATATCCCAACAGGATACCGAATACAATATACAAAGCTAACAGTCCAAGAGAAAGCAACATTAGATTCAACATCTGCTTCTGTGTCCAGCATAAGTCCGTTTTATCGTTTACTCAACAATGCAAAGTTCTCAATGTCCCTATGAAATTTTAAAGTTCCTTACCTATGTAAAAGTATTTCACATCTCACTAAAATATTTCTCCAATTTCTTTTGAAGCATCAGTACATCCATTGGTGGAAGGTGTTTGAATAACTAGACATTAAATTAGTTACACATTAGGATGATCCCTTCCATCAGAGTACTGTTGTGATTCCCTAGCTTAACCAAAGGCTATCCATTTGACTTCCTGGATGCCAAGATGTCTACAAAGCTGTCCTTAAAGGCCTCCCAGCTTTCCTATTCTTCTTTACCTTTCACATCTGCATCCCACTGGGATCCCACTTACTAGTTTCCTGAATAATTCAGTATTTCCTCTTCTCAAGTGTGCTGCACTCTGCTACTCTCCACCATCATTCCCCTCAGGTTCTTCAGTCCCTGCATTTCAGCACTTCTCTGGAACAGGATTACTACATGCCCAAACAGTTCTTTCTAGTCAGCAAATAACAATTCCAGTTGTTCGCCCATCCACTACCTGTATCAAGATGTTATTCCCAACACCCTCTAGAAACCTCCTGGACTACTTGTGCCCTGCTATCTTGCTCTTCCAGCAGATGACTGAGATGTAAATGTCCATACTGAGAACAAGTGTCTGTGAATCAGAGACTTCCTCAAGCATTTCAGAAAGAGGTTCATCCATTTCCTCACCTTGGTCGTGCAGTTTGTAACAAACTCCCTCCATGATGTGACCATCAAATGGATTATCTTCCATCCCTCACCATATAGAAAGCAATAAAGGATTCTGGAATCAACAGTGGTCAAGAGATGACCAAAATTTTAAACATATGATTGTACTCACAAGCCCTTCAGGGCACTCACAAATCATTAGAGAGCAATTTACACCTTAGATTTTGATTAGAGATGATTTAGTTGTCCTCTAGAGGTCACCCAGTCTCACCCCTTGCTTAAACTATGATCAGCTTCAAAATTCCATTAGATTTCTCATGACATTGTCCAGCTAGGTTTTGGATAGCACAAAGGATGGAGACTCCACAGCCTGTCTGAGCAAACTCTTCCAGTAAGGACATTTTTTCCTTATGGTCTATTGGAATTTTTTGATTGAAACATATACACGTTGTCTTTTACTCTGCACCTCTGTGAAAAACCTCTCTGTTGTCTAACCACTCCTCAGGCAGTTGTAGGCAGCAGCAAGATCTGCCTGTGGAACATTCTGTTCCCCAGACTGAACAACCCCAAGTCTCTCAGCCTCTTCTCGTATGACATGTGTGTCTGCCATGATCAACATGGTGAGTCTGCACTAGACTTGCTACCATAAAATGGAGATTTTCCAGTATTAGGGAGTCCAAAACTGTACACATTACTCCACATGTAGTCTCACAAGTGCTGACTAGAGAAGAAGGCTCGCTTGTCCTGACTGACTGGCAAGAAAGGTATTTGTAGTTAAATTTGGGAGGAAAATCTGGTTAATAAATAAGTTAAGTACATTTAATCCAAAAGGTATTTGGATTTAAGAATTTCTAAGGTTCATTGTTTGCCATTGCTTCCTCTCTTTTGTTTCCAATCTACTTGAATTTATTGTAAGATAATAATCTGACCACCCAGATGCAGAAAGGTTCTGTATAAGAAGAGTGAGTGTCTAGAAAGAATAACTAGAGAAATTTCCTGCAACATAATTCTTGGTCTTGCAGACAGAGAGAAAACTATTTCAGGAAAATGGCTAGAGATTACTACCAAGAGAAAATTAGGAAGGGAAAAGGAAATCTTCTGTATTCTATTTATTTTATATATAAAAAAAAAGATACCAATTTGGCCATCTGACAAAAAATTACTACTATATAACAAAAAATATGCTTATTCTGCTCCTTTCTCTCCTATTTTTAATTGTTTTTGCTTGCTCTACAATGTTCAGAGCCAGCAGGTCAGAATGTTCATAAGGATTTAATCTAGTTCTCTGTACACTGGGGACAAGTTCTTTGAACTGAGATTAATAGCTTAGCTAACCCTTTTTGATCCTGCCATTTTGAAAAGCTTTTAGGAATATCCCATTGAACCCATTATAGACACCTCCCTCACCTTTTATTTCTTTACAACTTTCACTGTTTCTTTTTATGGTTAAAAGAGTGTGGATCCTACTGGTTTCAGTTTTCACTGCAGCCAATTTCCATCTATAATAGAAGGGAGAAAGTGTGGGTTTTTTGTTTGTTTTTTGGGTTTTTTTTTGTTTTGTTTTGTTTTATTTTTACTATTGGTACTGAATTGATCCATGGATGACTGATTTTTTTTTTTTGAGAAAAAACATCTAAAATGTAGTGAAATATATATTATACATTTAGTCCTGCTTGTGTTGACACTAGAATTCTTGCACAGTACAGCTTCTCTAAAACCAAATTCTCCCTGGCAGAGCTCAGCACTTTTACAGAAGAACTGGTGTAATGCCAGTCCAAGCACCTGAATGCTGTGTGAAGCCCTGTCTGTTTGTGCACAATGTGGATGAGAAGGGGAGAAGCCAGGCATTTGCAGGAGTTCAGTAATTCTTGGCTCAATATGAGGAGTGTTTATGCTAGCTTTCAGAATTGGCTTTTTGCTACTAGATCAAGAAATATGTAGCTATAGTATCTCTGGAGACTGTTCAGAAGAAACACCCTCTGCTTTTAGGCTTGGAGACAAATTCATCTGTGTTCTCCAGCACATGAGTCTACAAGAAGAATTGTCAGAAACACTCAGCCTTTACCTAACTGTTTC
>NW_010583372.1:297803-318502 GCF_000705375.1 Tinamus guttatus | reverse complement strand
CCCATTGGCCTTCTTGGCCACGAGGGCACACTGCTGCCTCATGGTGAACTTGTCGTCCACCATGACACCCAGGTCCCTCTCTGCAGAGCTGCTCTCTGGAAGGTCAGTCCCCAGCCTGTACTGGTGACTGGGGATATTTGTCCCCAGGTGCAAGACCTTCACTTGGCTTTTTTTTTTAATAATGTTCATGAAAAATAACTTGTAAGTTACTTTTGTGACTCATAAGTATTTTGTATGTAAAAAAAAAATCATTTTTTATATGTAAAAAAATCAACTGTGCCCTTCATTTTCTTTCTTTCCCTGCTTTGTTTGCTTGTTTGTTTGCTTGCTTTCTTTCTTTGATCCTGAAGAGATGGAGATTATTCATTCATTCTGCTCTTTCATCTTAATAATATCAAGAATGTGAATCTTAATCTCTCTGGATTTTGCTGGACATGTGTTAAGAGATCTAAGAATTCTATTGGTGATATTTCCTGTGATGCTTGAATCACTGCCTTGGAGACTTCCCCTACTTCAGTTTTTTGACTAACCATTGGAGTAACAGAAGTGGTTAAAACAAATCAAACAAACAAAAAAGCAAAAAACAAACAAACAAAAAAAAACAAAAAAAAACAAAAAAAAGAAAAAATAATGCAATGTAAGAATTAGAACCATAGAATCATTATGGTTTTAAAAAACCTTTAGGATCATAAAGTCCAACCATAAACCCTTCAACAACATACTTGCTAAACCATGTCCCTAAGTGCCTTATCTTTCTTCAACACTGCTAGAGACATGTCTTACTTTTCTTAACAGTCCCAGGGATGGTGACTCCACTTCCCTGCACTGCCTGCTCCAATGCTTCACCACTCTTGTAGAAATTCTTCCTAACGTCTAACCTCAACCTCTCCTGGTGCAACTTGAGGCCATTTCCTACTGTTCTAGCAGCAGTTATTCTGGAGAAGAGATTGACCTCCACCTCACTACAACCTCCTTTCAGGTAGCTGTAGAGAGCAATAACATCTCCCCCGAGCCTCCTCTTCACCAGATTAAACAGCCCCACCTCCTTCAGCCACTCCTCATAAAGTCTGTGCTCCAACTCCTTCGCTAGCTTCACTGCCCTTCTTTGGGCATCTCTTTCTTGTAGTGAAGGGGCCAAAACTGAACACAGCATTCAAAGTGAGGCCTCACCAGCACCAAGTACAGGGCAATGATCACTTCCCTGGTCCTGCTGGCTACACTGTTCTTGTACAAGCCAGGATGCTGTTGGCCTTCTTGGCCACCTGGGCAAACTGCTGGCTCATGTTCAGCCAGCTGTCGACCAACACCCCCAGATCCTTTTCTGTCACACAGCTCTCCAGCCACCCTGTCCCAAGCCTGTAGTGCTGCATGGGGTTGTTGTGACTGAAGTACCAAAGTGCAGGACCTGGCATCTGGCCTTGTTCAACCTCATGTAGCTGGTTTCAGACCATCGACTCAGCCTGTCCAGATCCCTCTGGAGAGCTTTCCTACCCCCAAGCAGAACTACATTTCCTCCTATCTTGGTGTTGTCTGCAAATTTGTTGAGGCTGCATTTGATCTCCTAATCCAGATCATCGATAAAGATATTAAAGAGGACTGTCTTCAACATTGACCTCTGGGGAACACTGCTCATGACCGGTGGACAGCTGGATTTAACTCAATTCACCACTACACTCTCGGCTTTCTGGCTAACTTACTAGCATTCTGGGTAAAGTGATTTTTTTTGTTCAAGGAATTTTAAGAAAATTTAGTCACTGTTGGATTTAACGATTTGAAGGATAATACTTACTTTGTTAAGAGTCAAGGACATTGCGAGATAATCTGTGATGAACTATACAATTAGAAGAAAGCCTTTGCATATGGTCCATCATGTAATCTGTGGAGGATCTTTAAAATAAGCTCAAATCTGGATTGGAAATATCTCAGTGTAGAATATGATAAGTAATGAGGATGATGAGAAGAGAAAGCAAAAGCACAAAATCTCACATGAGAATCCAAGTAACCTCTTTGAAATTCTTCAGAGTTACTCATTTCTCCATTCGAGTGACCCCACCCTAATAATAATATGGTTTGGTTATCTGAGTAGTAACCTTTCAGTTTGCTGATGTTTCAGAACAGTTATACATGACAGAAACTCTTCATGTATGCTGTTCCAAATGGGTTCAGAATGGATTCAAACCTTTCAAGTTTCTTTGGAAAAAATGTACTTACTCACTTTAAAGTATTAACCCACACCTAAGTACATCCTTATCCTTTTCCTCATGTTGTTAACACCAGATCCTAGGGCACAATGGGGAGCCTTCAGGAAAGACCACAGTCAATGTTCTGACACTTCTGCTACTGCTGAGTCGGTGTGATTGTCAAGATCAGCATTCAAATGATCTTGGAAATTCCAAGGTAAACACACTACAAATAGTTTTTTCTTCATGTAGTATTGTTTTATGTATACATATAGATGACTCTCTGTGTTTTTGTGATTTTTTTTCTGGTAGTGTTAGGAATGCTCTGGGTATACTCTGTATCAGAGACCCGGTGCCATGACTTTTCAAAGACCATCACAGTAGTCTATTAGTAGTAGTCTATTAAATCAATTCAGTTCTAAAATGGGAGATTTTTTTTTCAAAGGGCTGTTGCATTTTTGATGTATTAATAGCTAGTGACAGGTATCTCCCAAGTAATTTCTTTTTTTTTTTTTTTTTGGTATAGTGCTTTTGCATATACTCAATTGAATAGATATATGCCAAGATCATTTTAAAGTCATATATGCTTGTGGCAAATTGAAAAATTTTACATAGATGAAATGCTTTTATAAGTGACGTGATTAAATCATCGCTTTTTCATCCCATTGTCAGTCAAAATTGCAGCTTACAGCTATCCTTGTGGAACTAATTTCTTTTAAATTATTTTTTTAACTAAGCATGACCTGGAATCATTTTGAATTATTAATGGGATGGGGGGTGGAACATGGACATTTCATTAAGGAAGTAGCGTTTAATTTATATTCTAATATACATAGCTTATATTCTAATATACATAAAAATAAGCATAGAAATAGTTATGCTCTCTAAAATTAATGTGTGTGTCCTTCGTAATGGGTGAAGCTATCATTTGGAAGGCAGATATCTGATAAGCCAACATAGTAAGAATGAGGTAAAATCCCTTTTTTCCTCCAGCAGGATCAATGAGGGGAATAAATGGATCACATTAAGGGGCAAATAGAGCTTTTCCCTTTTATCTTAGAGTCTCATGCCAAACAGAGAAATGTCCATGCTAAGTAGAGAACACATATACTTTTCATTTTGAAAGACTAAGTACCATTATCACTTCTAAATTAGTGGATTTAGATATTGTTCCATCTCCCTGAAGTCATTAGTTCAATTGCTTCTGTTTCCTACTCAAGTTTTTGCAGATCCTTGTGCAGTCATGGTTCACACATTTTTCTTTTTACTATGGAGCTATATGACATTACCTGTTAAAATATTTAACTAACCATAACATCATGAAGGTAAGCTGCATATTTAATAAGCTCCTGGCTCTGCACTGCCAGCTTGCTGGTTTAGTCATTGATGTCGAAGAGCAAACCTAAGTGATATAAAGGGAGCGAAGTGTCCAGTATGCTAACCTGCATACCAAATGGGAGCTATGATGTATCCACCATGGATGTGAGTGTAGCTGATTTTTTTTTACTTACATACTTTACTCACAGACTTTTTTTAATTACATGCAACAGATCAAGATCAAGGTCAGAGTCTGCCTTCATTTACTGGATTAGCAAGGGCGCCAAAGCAGTAGGATATGTGTTTGGAATTATTCCTTTACAAATAACAGTTACTTGGCAAATAGCATGTCCAGACATTTTCCCACTTCACTGGTGCCATACACACTTAGTAACATGTTCTGCTCTCCAGAATGTTAAGTTTTGCTATCTATAAGCCTCTCATGAATATCAGTTTTCATTTGAGAAACGCTAGTCCCGAGTATGTCTTTTTCAATCAAAGTAAAATTATTTCCCTGTTCTGTTTTGTTGAGAACACAGATGTTGACATTCATTTTTCTGTCCTGTTATGCATAATCATTAAAAGAGAATTGTTCAAAGTCTTAGAAAAGAATGTAGAAGTGTATGCTTTATTTCTGTGTATGTATATTTTTTTCCTAAAAGATTCCCAGTATTATAGTTATTTATAAGAAGCCATATTCCTGAAGTGATAACTTGAAGATGAGTCATTTATGAACCAAAAAATGATCCCAAAGAATAATAAAATCTCATGCCAAAAGTCAAAGTTTTATGAGTTCAGTAAATGGTTATTGCTTCCTAAAAGTCAGTTCTATTGAGTTA
Organism: Tinamus guttatus; assembly: GCF_000705375.1. The sequence continues at coordinate 314,166 of NW_010583372.1, read as the reverse complement.
TTGTTTGAAGATGTTGTGTAAGTATCAGAGAGATATGAACTTAAAATAATACTCTGGGTTTTATTAAGCTCTCAGTGAGATTAGATATCTTGAAATAAATAGCTGAATCAATGTGGTATAGCCTCAATTGTACTAAAATTGTAAAAAATAGACTTGTTTCTCTGCTGATTTTACTAATTTCTCTACTAATTAGTACAAAAAGCACTGCCTATTTCACACCGCCTCTAAAATCTATGTGAGACTCCTACTGGGACAAATGATTTCCCCAGCTCTTTCCAAAATCCTAGATGCTCACCCTGGCTCTAGTTCAGCTACATGTCAAGCTAAGACTGGAGTCCTGCTCTGTAACTATGAAGGTGCTCTTTTGAGCAAAGATTTGGATGCACCTAAAGAGACTTCCAGCTCCATGAATATGGGACTTTTGAAGCCTAAGAGAACAAGATAGCCTTGTCCAGCCATTCAAACACAGTCCTAGATCTCAGATTAATAAATATGAAGGAGCTGATGTCTGAGATAGGTGCTATACTGAACTCATCTTCAAAAAGCTACAGTATCAGGCCATAAGACTGTACTTGTTCCCTATCAATGCACAGTGTCACTTCATTGTTTCCTTCCTACACAGGTCTGGCATCAAGTGCAGCTATTCTAATGATAGAATACCTTTGGTATTTAATTTACAGATCAGTTTAATAATGACATTTAATCTGAGGAAAAAATCCTGAATGTTACTGATGAATACAGCAGTTTCAAATTAGTGTTGCAAAAATCAATAAAGAGAAATGAGAATCTGTATATGGTGAGTGTCATGGATGTAAGGAACTGCAGACTTGCCGTTTGACCCAAGTAGTGATAACCCTTTGCAAATTAATTTATTTACGGAGGAAGTCTATAATTCTTCATGCCTCATTACACTGGCAGGCACATGACCTGCCACTATAATTTGCAAGCAAGCATGATGTCATTTTAATGAAACATCAAGCAGGGAAATTCAAAAGGAAAAGCCTGCTATAAAAGAGCTATTAAATAATACTTAGCAATTATGGAGTGATTTTCTACTTCAAAGCCCTTCACAAACAGTCACTAATGAATTTGCATAACCTCTCTGTGAGGAGGAGGAGGAAGAGGAGCATCATTGTTCCCCTCTGCAGGCACACAGCAGAGAAGCAACTAGCCCAAAATCGGAGGGGCCAGAGCAGCAAAACTCAGATTAGTTAGTGGGCGCTTGATGACAGCCAGACATATGGCTAGATCATTACATCAGGCTCTCAGCCTAGCAGGGTCCTTTGCAAAGTACTTAATTCTTTTTAAAAAGGGTTAATATTGACAGCTCAGCCTCACCTGCAAAACAGATGCCTGCTTCAGGTTAATTTAGCATCTTGGTGGCATGACTGTTCAGACTGGGTTCTAGCACAATGCCACAGCAATACCTGCACAGCAACATTCCCTGGCGCAATACGATTGAGGGAAATGGTGTTAACTACAGTGATAAATCCTGATAAATTGTTAGGATGCAGATTTGGATGTGCATCCAGACACAGGGATTTGGGAACACTCCATTTCTCCTATTTTAGACATCCTTTTTATAACACACCCATCCTCTCTGTGGTGTTTTCAATACAGTAAAGAATGAATGTTTTAGCCACTTGAATCTTCTGGGAGGTCTGGAGCTGCATACGTGGATTGGCCATTAGAAGTGGTGTGATCCACGTTTCTACGCAAGTCTCCTCATTTATTTTAACATCAAAATGCTGGCCCTCGGCAAAGCACACACACTGTAATACTAGATGCCATCTCTCATGCAGTTAGTGGAGCCCATCTTGATTGTGTGAGTTCTCCTACCCCAATGATAGCAGTTTCTCTTAAAATCTCAACAGTCACTACTTGCATTGACCTTGCTATTTTTATTTGTCTACAACAGGAAGAATCATAATCACTCTTAAAAAGTGGCAAATTTTCTCTCTGTGTTAGACATGTATTTCAAAAGTTTGTTTTTTTTTTTTTCAAACTTATAGCAGTGAAGTCTTCAGGTATAGACATTTTTCAAGTTAATCAATCTATGTGTTTATAATCCTTATGTTCCTAAATCTTAGGAAATTCTCCAGGATAAAATCTATGTCATCCTTATCTATAATATTAATAATTAATATCCCTACTTTTGATGCCTTTGTGACCAATAAGGCCAATGGGATCCTGGGGTGCATTAAGAAGAGCATCTCCAGCAGGTCGAGGGAGGTGATCCTGCCCCTCTACTCAGCCCTGGTGAGGCCGCATCTGGAGTACTGTGTCCAGTTCTGGGCCCCTCAATGCAAGAAGGATGTGGATCTACTTGAGAGAGTTCAACACAGGGTTACAAGGATGATCAGGGGCCTGGAACATCTGCCCTATGAGGAGAGGCTGAGGGAGCTGCTCCTGTTCAGCCTGAAGAAGAGAAGGCTGAGAGGGGATCTAATCACAGTATATGAATACCTTAAGGGAGGGAGTGATGAGTATGGGTACGGCCTCTTTTCACTGGTGGCCACCGACAGAACTAGAGGTAATGGCCACAAACTGAAACACTACAAGTTCCACAGGAACTTAGGGAAAAAATTCTTAACCGTGAGTGTGACAGAGCACTGGAACAGGCTGCCCAGAGAGATTGTGGAATCTTCTTCTCTGGAGATCTTCAAAACCCACTTGGACGCAGTCCTGTGCCACATGCTCTAGGTGACCCTGCGTGTGCAGGGGGGTTGGATTAGGTGATCTCTAGAGGTACCTTCCAACCTTAAGCATTTTATGATTCTATGATTTGCAAAGAGCGTTTGAATGCAGTTGTTTCACTAAACAAATAGCAGAGATTTTAGATTTATGATAAATCATCTCAAGGATTTTGGAGTAGTCAGATATGCAGGTGCTTTTAGCCAAATTTAGCCAAATTTTTAGCCCATTTTTTCAATTCTTTCTAAAACCCTTGAAATTAGCTTCTATGTGAGAAGACACTTTATTTGAATAGTAACTCTCTATGGAGAAATCACTATGGACTGCAGTTCAGAACAAGCATTTTTGTGGAAAGTTTAGGCCTGATATAACACTGGAATCCTGCAGAAGGTCTTACTATACATTTTCCTGACCTGGCCTAAGAAGGCCTAGAGTGAGGAAGGCATAGATGAAGGCAGAGAAGGCATAGATGGTGAAGGAAGGCATACAGTTTGGCAAATAACCCACAGAAACTGTGGCCATTGCTCCAGATGATCAGATAGAGTGGTAGCTAGGATTAGCAGCTATTGGAGGGATGATCAACACAGATGCTTTTGATATACATGAATTAAAAGACAAAATTTAAGTTTTAGATCCTTTCATTTTTCAGGTCATCATTTGCTAGTATGAATAGTTCAAATCCATCTGAAATTATTGTTTTATTATAAATTTAACAACCAAGTAAAATTTGAATCAGAATTTATGTTTACTTCAGAAATTTTAGACTGACTTTAATAATGTCATTACCAAAGAACTGCAGGAGGAGTTCTTAGTTTTTGAAGAAAAAATTCTGCATGGATTTAATGAGTAATTCTGACCAGGAAAAAAACAGTATTGGGATTGTGTGTGTTCAAAGTATAGATAGTTGCTATAATATACATTCCAGTCTTGGGGTATTGTCACTGCCCATGTGCTAGAGAAATATTTCATAATTCACATGAGCTATCTTCTTACAAAAATAGCATAATTTAAATACTTTTGAAGATATGTTCTTTGTGAGCACATGTCTAAATGTTAATATCTCCCCCTAGAGCTTGCCTTCATGCTGGTGAAATCTAACCCGGAAAACCCTTGACCAGCCCAATACCTCATCTGCCTTTCCAGACAAAGCCTTCCAAACTTCTGGGATTCATCTTCCCCACTAGAACCCTGAATAAACAGCCCCAAAAGTGCTCACAGCATGTTCTGTAATAAAATATTTGACTAGAATTAAGACATCTGGAAACAGTTTGGGGACAGCTTCAGGTCTGGAACTATCTATTTGAACTAGAATAATTTTGTTTGGCAGTTTTGGTCTTGATTTGAACTTTATTTTCTGCCAGCTGGGTAAAACTGCTCATGGCTGGGTGTACCGTTACGTCTCTGGTTTGCAGATGTATGTTCTTCCTCATCCCACTCCACTGACATGCCCAGTATTGTCTTCTTCACTTGGAAGACAACTGTGTAGTCAAGGGTTTTCTTGAGCATTAGAACAATTTGAAATACATCCCACATTTTCAGAACGTAACATAACGTTTATCTACAGAGGTTAGTATTATATTTTTTTTATTCTATAACATTTGAGGTTCTGAAAGGTATCCAAAACTAGCAAATTTTATTGAATTTTCTAATATTATTAGGTTTTCTAATATTTCATGAAACAGAATTAAAACTTTTTCAATCCTCTTGATTGGATGGAGGCCCATTTGGTGGAAGTTTTAAAGAGTACATTATAAGTAAAGTTTTGTTGTTTGTTTTATTCTCCCGTCTAAGTACATTTTTAATATAGCTATTAATATCAAAGCAAGTAGAGGGAGATTTAGAAAGAACCTATGAAAGGGAAAAATTCCTTTCACTTCATCAGGATTTACTGTGATAAAAGGGAACTCCCTTTGATTTTTGTTAGTCTGATTGAAAAGTAGAAAATACTTATCTGTATAATTAATAAACAGGTAGACTGACTTATCAATTAATTGACTGGTAAATTTAGAAGTTGGAGAAAACTATAAGTAAACATGAACATCTACTAAAATCCGGATCCTCAAAGGTGTTAAAAATAATACAAATTAGGTCTTTGAAACACTTGGGGATGTGAGGAAAAGGGGCATATACAATCTTCAAGTGGTAAATACAACCTTAAATTAAACTGATCTATGACAGAGGAAAAAATAACATAATTTTTCATAGAATAAACATGTAACTATGCCTTAACAGATTATATCATATAGAATATTTAGAAAAAATAGATTTTGATTCCATTCTGATTTAAAAATAAAGAATTTGTGTTAGTTTTCATAAAATATTGTATTAAAAAGGACAATTATTTTAACAAGCAGTTTGGCCTGCAAGAAATTTAGTATGTATCTTAAAGTTACATGATTTGCCTTTATGTTTTACATGTTTTACGGAAATTTTACGGCGTTACTATGAGACTACTTCTGCTTTATATTAGTATGAGTGAAGAGATAGTCTTCCTCTAAAACTGACATTCTGATAGAAAAGCAACCTTTCTCTTTAGTTGTAGATTATAGGACAGACATGCCAAGCTAATTGCTGAGTATGATATTTTCTACTGGCTTTCAGAAAACAGCGGGCATCTGTTCTTGATGCAAATGCATTGAGGTAAGCAGCAATGAGATTCATCCATCTTAAGATAAATACTGACCATTAAAATAATTCATGTTAAATACCCTATATATGGTCTGTTATTCCACAGAATAAAAGAAGCATTTGTAGAGTGGAATCTTCCCCATCCTTTAAGATGAATATCATTGTAAACATCTGAAATTACAGCATAAAACTCCCAACCCTGGAGTCATTGAGTATATGGTGTGATTTGGATTAGAACCATCTGCAGAAGTGCAAGTGGGAATGAATCTCTCTTTATGGTTGTAAAACTGCCTAAGACTTTCTATAACTGTGTCACATCGAAGAACAGCTACAGGCTGAGAATCAGTGTTGCAAATCACTTAACTTACGTACACCACTCATTATTTTTTCAGTAGACATCTACATCAGTCATGGATGCACAACACAGCCTTATTGGAACACCTCAGGTGCTAAGTTTAAAATCCAGTGAGATGTACACTAACCATGCCCTGCATGTGATGTTCATTAAGTCACAATTTGAATGTTCCTCATTGAAAGCACTTTCCTTGCTCTTGAGTTATTCCAAGTTGCAAGAACACTGCCCTAATTTATCAAGCATATTTTTTTTTGCACTCTGTTCCTTCTTGAAAGCAACTGAACTGCCTTTACTCAAAATGTCAGACAGAACTTTCTATTTCTCAGAGCTCAGTTCTGGAAAATTTCAGGTCCAAAAATAAGTTCCAGAAACATCAAACATTATCATGGTACGAATAGCCTTTCCTTTCTTGCCTGGTTTTGCATAAACCACTCCTGAACTATTCTTAAAGAAGCCTGAAAAGTAATGATGGATTTCTGTAAATCTGGTGTCCAGAACAGATGGCAAGAAGATGAGGGAAACTTGCTGTTGCTGAAACTGCAGCATCAGGAAGATAACATCCCCATCTCCCCAAAGACTGCTGTAACAGCAAAACTGCATGGTATCCCATGGGAGAGCATTTTTTTCATCTTTCCTCTACAACGGAAAGATGCAAGGCTGGCAAAGCTGGAGTAGGAGCTATGCAGAAAGCAAACAGAAGAAACCCAGTTGGAACCCAATAGGCAAGCTACTCAGGTGAAAGCTCTAGGCATGTTCCAAAATCTTCCCTGTGCAACACAACTCCAGGAAAGGAACAATCTTCCTTTTCCCTGCTGTTCTCACTCATACTGTTTAGTTTCACACAAAGAACCTATAACCAAAGATTGCTGAAGACATGTCTATTTTTCTAATTGCTCCAAAACTAAGGGTTCAAAAACTTTGAGATAATTTCAGTTTGTTACAAGCAGATTTATTGCTTACTTGTCTGATTATAGCACTCCCTATGAATTTCTATGAATATCTCTGTTAATATCGTAATCAAGTTAAAACATGTTTTTTACTCTAAGAAGGAACGAAAGCCTACAACAAAGGAATCAGCTCCTAATATTTAAAGGTGCATTGACCTTGATAAAGAAATATATAGCACAAAATTGCTTGCTCTTCACTGGGAAAAGGTATAAATATTATCAATAAATATTAATTAAAAATACCATTAAAATGTAATTTTATAATTTTATTCTTAAATATGTCCCTATAGATAAGTGTATCCCTATGTAACAACCGGTCACTGAAGTGTGCATATTTTTCAAAGACTGGCATTTCATATGTACCTCAATCCTTATCTCATAAAATGTTTCTGAGGTAATTGGCTAACATATCTATGAGGATCTTAAGGCTTGCTTACCTTCTTCCAATAAATTGTTGACTTCTAAAAGAAGGAACTGAAAAAAATAATCTTACTTAGATGGATGTTAGTTTATTTTTGAAGAAAAAATAAGTCAATTGATGTTTGATGTGGACTTACCAGAAGTAAGCTTAATCTAAAATTCCAGACAGCGGCAGCCACAAATTATGGGAAAGTTTGGACTTCAGTCCAGAAATTTCTTATGCATTCAGAAAAATAAATGTTTGGATTAGGCTCAGAGATGTCTCTTTGGCAATTTTAAATTTCTTGCCTTTTTGAGAGTGATCTGATGGAATGTGGCCATTTCTTGTCTTCCTCTCTCACCCAAGAGTTTGCATTTACATCTGTAATTCTGGGCACAGAGAGTGGAATGCCCCTTATAACTTTAAGCAGAACTAGTTACAAGATAATTTACTACTCATGCTAGATAATAAACTACCCATTTACTATCCTTAGATGGTATTAAAGCTTGTGATTGATTTGCAGACATAGATTTGATTTGGCTATATCAGGTTCTAAAATAAGAGACTTTTTTTCCTTCCTCCCCTCCACCTTGCCCCTTCATTTAAAAATGTACTATGCCCTAAGAATTAGAAAGTTAAGACAAACATAAAAAAAGTTTCCTTTTTTTTTTTTTAACATATAAGATACGATCAGGCTTAAAGTTGTTCAAAATAGACAGACAAAGCCAATGTCAATATACTAAAACAGAAGACTGAATTCCAGGATGTTGCATCAGTTTGTGATAGATTTTTATTATTATTATTAAAGCAATCCTTTTCAATTTTCAGTTAACACAAAACAGCATACCTTAGCATCATTTCTTTTATGCTATTTGATTCTCTACAACAGTTTTGTTTTCATTAGCTCATTATAATGATTTCTAACTTAGACTAGAAAATTAGATCAAGCTGTATGAGCTTCAATAACATGTTCCCAAGTTTATAAAACTAATAAATTCCGTATTATTCTAAATAACTGGTATGCCCTATATTCATAAAACTGTTACACTCATCCATTGGCACAGGCACACTGTTGACAAATTAATGTCTCATTCTGATAAGATAAACAGCCTCAGTTGGCACTTGATTATTATGTACACGTTAAGTTCCTCTTTCCAGTGTTAACTGATGAATTTTTTTTGTTTGATTAGTTGATGCTCTTTCTCCACCTGAATTCCTGAAAAAATCTCTTTTTTCCCAAGTGAGTATACACAGATGCCCTACATGTTATCTATGACTTCACATGAAATCCAAAGACTACAGTTTCACTAATGATTCTTTTATAGCTACAGAGGAATTAATAAATCTCAGAATTGCTGTTCTGCTTTTTAAAAAGCAGTATTACTCCTGGATCATTGGAGTTCAACAAAAAGAATGAAAGACGAAGCATAAATTGGCTGAAAGAAAAGTCATAATGCTTATTACTTATTTTGGTATTGATATAATAATTTACTTATTAATGAAATCATCTTTTTTCAGGAAATTAATTATTCTGGCTTGGTGTTCCCATTGCTGTAAACTTTCTGTTTTTAGGGCTTTTGTTTGTTTGTTATAAGGTGAAAAAAATCAATTTAAAAATGTATTTTTTTATTCTAATAGTTATTTGGAAAATGTGCTAAGACAACTTTTCCGTTTTGCAAGTCAACTATGTATTTAGTCTTCAAACTAAAATCAAATGGATTTTAGTTAGAAACATTGAGGATTATGTTACCCTATAAAAGGACTTTTAACTGCAGATTCAAGAAATTGTATGGAAAGCCTTGTGGGAGGACAGGTGAACATATTTTTAGTGTTTTGAACACTTCCAAATGATATATAGATATAAAGAATTTTCACAGTGGCTGATTAAAAGCATAAATAAGTAAACAAATATTGGCAGTATGATAATTCCTACCAGTGTCCCTTCTCACTTTTCCAGAAAATACATTATTACCACATAGGCAAGATGACAGTTATAGCAGTAACAACAAATATACTTATTATAGACCTTTGACTTTGAACTTCATTACTTTGATCTTTTTACTCTAAGAGAATCTTTAACTATTGTCTGTACTTAATTAAAAATGTATTATTGATTTTGAAAACAGCAATGAACTATCCTTAGTGCAGTCAGAAGATATATTGTTAGAAATGATCTTGGAATTATCCTGTCAAAAGGAAGAAGTTTTTACTTTGAGAAGAAGTGGTACTGCTGTAACTTTTCTCTTTTCCTTTTTTTTTTTTCTTGTGTATCTGTGAGAGACAAGGAAAATAAAGAGATCACATTATCCAATTTAATATTCAGTTAGACTCAGCTCTAAGAAAGATTGCTGCCTATGAACCCCCAAAAGAATTCAAGAGGGAAAAAAAAATGTTGTTGGAACATGTTCCTCTAGAACTGTTATAATATTCATCTAAAACCAATTACATGAACTTTCAGACAAGTCCCCTGTAGCTGCTGTACATGAAGACTAATTTTCTCTGTCATCAAAAACTGTTAACAACAGTTAATATCAACTATCACTTCACAAAATGGTAGCCAAGAACAGGAAACTGTTGGAGGAAGATGGAGAGAGAATCTTTTATGCACCTATTTTTTTTAAGACTGATTTTTTTTTTCCTCTTGACACTGAAAGAGTTAAAATAATTCCTGAATATGGTCCTCTGCCTTGAAACATTTGTTCCTAACTTTCTAATTGATTTAGTCAACTATTTTGTTTGTACAGCTTTGGTAAGCAGCCATCAATCTGGTTTCAGTCGAGTGTCCTAAAGTGAGATCAGTTGGGAAGTCAGCCATTTTTGCGAGGTGTGTGCCCCATTTGTGAGATGACCTAATTATATCTTCTTGCTTGTTTTTTTTTTTATATTTTATGGCAGCTAACATCACTCACACATCCTGAGTAATAAGTCCAACCCTCAAGCCCAAACTAAGAAAGTGAAAGTTTGCATAGTTAGGTTTTGGGGTTTGTTTCTCATACAAGGTGCTGCATCTTACACACCAAATGTAGTATTGGTTTGATTTTGTGATTTATCCTTCCTTGAATGTATTCCAAGTTATGCCTCTTTTCCGTCACTTCAACAAAGAATTACTTTTTAGGGAATTTAAGGGAATCCCTATAAGGTTTTGAATAATCAATGTCTATAATTTTTCAAAACTCATTTTCAATGAAAATATGCCTACTTTTTGAATTTTTTTAGAAGCAACAAAGGATAGACGTTTGCTGAACATACTTGCTTCTCCTCCCATTCATTCCCCAGATGTGTTTAAACCATAATAATACTATTTTGAAATCAGAATAAAACAGCCAGTGACCTTATTGAATGTTGCTATTATACATGTTTATGCAAAGCTTTATCACTATTTCCAACATTATCAAGAACAGTCCAATATTGGGAAAAATATATCCTTTCCTAATCTTAAATACCACAACTTTGGGGATGCTTTATTTAGCTAAACATCATTAAAATGAACTATTGTTGAGATATTTTCACATAAGCATGTTTCTTCAAACATTTAGAATTACAGGGAGAATTTAGAATTACAGGGAGAATTGTAGAAATAGTGTTACAATATAAGAGAATCAGAATTGCCAGGCATTTTCTATTTTAGACATTTAAATTCTTCCTGGTAGTGTTCAGGATAATGGTAGTGTTTCTCATTATCGTCTAGAAAGAAAAGAACTTCTAACTGAAGGCCAACCTTTTATTTATTTATTTATTTATTTTATTCCTGGTATAAACAAACAAAAATCAAACTAACAACAAACAAAACAAAGCAACCTTTAAGGGAGTAACAGTAACAAAAACAAATGAGCAGATTTTCCTGGAAAATTGAGTTGGAAAAATGCTGTCTCGCAATAATAAAACACAGCCATGATACTAAACAGGTGTATTGCCATAGTAGCTTAAATTCAAATAGCAATTTTTATTGCTCTTTTTGAATATACATGCCTTTATATTTTCCTTTGTACTATGATTTTTTTTCAGAATTGAAGACAGCTTCTTGAAAATCTTGATTTATAAAAGGTTGATTTCAACCTTGGGAACCTGTTTCAATATGATTATATTGCCATCATACACAGTCCAGGTGGGATTATGCAGTTAACTTTGTTTCTTCAGTTTATCTCAGCTACCTCCCCAATGATCTCAGCAATCACTTTACATCTTAATCTGGTTATTCTCCAGGTTTAGATGTGCAAAATCAAAAAAAAATTTCTAATCCCTGTCCATGTCCTGTAGATATTTTTCTCTGCCATATCCATCTTCTTAATTGTATAATATTTATATCAATTGTGTAATATTTATTATTGTGTATTATTATGTAATATTTATAATATTCTAAAATCTTTAATATTTATCAAGACTTTGGGGTTATAAGACCCTGTGAAGAGAGAGATGGAGGTAAGGACAGTCTGTTTTCTGCATGGAAGTTTATAAATTACATTAGGGAAGATATTATTACAGGCTAAACAAGGATGGATAGGTAGGTGTGAAACTCAGCAGGATTACAGTGAAAACAGGGACTAAGAAGGCTGAAAAAGACAAGGCCCCAGTTAAGTAAGGCTGAGTTATTAGAAAAGATGAAAAAAAGGCTTGAGGGGACACTTGGGAAAAGTCTGGGAGTGGTTTGGATAGTGAGCTTTCATATTTATGCTGACTAATACTTGATAAAGATGGGGCCAAAATACTGTAGGGTATGAAAACTTTCAAACTTTGCGTCGGTTCCTTGGACTCACCGAGGAGAATTCTTCAGAAGAGGTTGATTCCAAAGGATATTCCCAGTGTAAATATCTTCCCCAGGGTATCTGTGTATGTTCGCCTTGTCAAGAGGACCAGTTTACTAGCTCTTTCTAGCTTATGTTTCTCACTGAATGTATCCATTTAACAGTTTACAGATTGCAAAGAAGTGCACAAACGCCAAACACTTTTGGAGAATATACAACTTTCCTCAGAAGGCCTTTTAAATCAGTTTCCTCTAAAAGTTCAAACTCTGGTTCTGCTGCTGTTCAGGACATGCACATTAATATTTACCATTTATTCTATTCAATCTATGATGGGCCTTGCATTGCATATATTAAATAGGCCCTGGTGGAAATCAGTTGTGCATGATTTAACACTGGGAGTAAAGAAGGATTTCAATTATTCCCCTTGAGACTATTATTTACCTAAAGACTGAGGATTTGCTGCTGCTTCTCAAGAGCCACCAAGCATGTTATACCAGTCTATTATATTCTTTTTCCTTGAATTTCTTTTTAGCTTGTACGAAATACTACTGTCATGATTCATGATTTTGCTATATATGTTTGTTATACATGCATGTTTACTTAAAGTTACTGAGATGAAAAACTCTGAAAAACAGCACAGATTATACAAAAAAAAAAAAATATCTAGAGTTCAAACTGAAACATCAGATTTGGCCAAAACCCAGAGTTTGCTTCAGAAAAAATCATTGATGAATTCATCTTGCAACTGATGAATATTTTAGCTGGTAGAGGTACTTTTTAAATGCACATTCATCCTGAAATTTGGAAATAAAGCATTATGTATTTTTGCTTCAAGAAGACACTGACAATTAGCCTAGCTAAAATCAACCTGGTTAAACACTAAGTCATTCCTTATCCCATCCTTGCTAGCCTTTTGTACCCACCAGTAAAGCCAACCAAATTCAACAGTCAGGTTGACGTCTCAAGGATAATAGAGTCCCAAGAGTTCAAAAATAATTAAATAAATAAAAATTATAGAGGGGAAAAAAGGAATGCGACAGCCTTCCCACTGAAGGATAAGTGGGTAGAGATCAGCCGCTCTGAGGTGAGTAACATCACTGATTACCCATCACTTACTCATCACTCAGGATATTCATAGCTCCCATGTTACCATGACTTCCTTGGAAGAGTCCTTATGGGGACTCAGGAAATTGCTGGGTTTGTGCAAGGCACAACAGAAGGACTGTGGGCACAAGCATGCAGGAAATCCAACCTCCTAAGCATTTTAGTCATAAGGAAACTTCCTTTTTCTTCAAGGGGCAAAGCCTCTCAGAAAAAGAAAAAAGAAATAAAAACAACATATTTTTAAAAAGGGAAAACAACAGGATATTAGTCTGATGTGATCCAAAATATTTATAATGTTTTTTTCGGCATGGAAAATGAAAATAATTTGTTTCAGTTTGACCCAAAACAAATTTATTTTCCAGTTTTTCAGTTTGCTCACAGAACCAATGAATCAGTTATTCATGCAGAGCTGAATATATCATGCAGCTGTCATCTCTGCATCTGCGGAAAAGAGCCATGCCAGAAACCCTGCCATAAAGTCTCACATTGCAACACAACCAAAATGCTTACAAGAAGCATTGCATATGACAGTACCAAAGCAAAACAGATGACGTTCCTGTACCATTACAAGAGCTATTGGTCAAATACATCTGAAGTCAGAGACACAATATCAATAACAAAAGTAAATTCAAGAACTATTATATATATAGTTAAAGTAACAGTGCTTTTATAAGTTGTTTTCAGGCCTTTTCTCTTTCTTCCTGTTTGCAAGCCCTGAGGATGGCACTCACAATGACAGGTTTACAGAAAATGTGGTGACTATGACGATGTCAAGAAGACAGAAGTAGAAGTCAGCTAATATTAGCATTTTTACTTACTACATATATAAGTTCATCTCTACTATTTTAGCATTTACGGCATAATAATAAGCATAGTACAGAAATAAATCTTCAGAAAGATTGTAAGAAAACTGTTGATGCTATAAAATAATGTCATAATGAGGCTAGAATATCGTGGGTGTTGGAATGTAAAAATTGTACAGGATATCTATACAAATACAGGTAGTATAGATTACAAAGGTAAGTTAATTGTGTAGTTGATGTGGTTTGTGTGTATATGCATACATATTACATTTTTTTAGCTTGTGTCTAGATGTTTGGCAAGTCAGTGTGAAAATGCTATTTGTTTTGGGTCTTTTGATATGACACTTGAATATCTCAGTTATCTCTTACCACAAAATTTACACATCTTTTTTCTACAAGATATACAGTATATAGCATTCCAAGACAGAACACATTGACTCAGTTATATTTGAAATGTGTTGCAGCAGAGAAAAAAAACATCATTTTAACTGTAGTAAAATAAAATTTCCTGATGCATATATTTTAATTATATGTGCTGTCAAACTTCACATCTAAATATCAGTGGGCTTTCCTTTCCTGCAATTAGTAATGAAATTCTATTTGACTTTTGAAAGAAAGCTTCTACTATTGAAGTCTCAGCCCTAGATTTCAAAGTAGCTTGAAAATATTTATCAAGATGTCAGCAATTTTTAATTGCTATTTATAAAATTTGTTTAAAAATTGAAGAATTGGTCTAACAAGCTGTGCCCTTTTTTATGACATTTTCTTTTCCTGCATGTAAGTAAAATATAGTAAAGATTGAGAGAATTCACCTAGCAAATGCCAGACTTAGCCAGTGTGACACATTGATTTCATCAGAAATCTGTTTGTTTTTGTCTAGTTACCCTTCTAGGTCTCTGTCACTTAGACACTCAGACACTCAGTCTTAGAAAACTGAAACACTGCATTCTGAACATTAGTAGTCTCCAGGTGGTTCTCTGATCCAGAGGAAAGGATTTTGAAGAAGAGAGAACTACTTTACAGTGTTACTGACATAGCAGAGACAGATTAAGGTGTTGCCTAATTTCTGGACTACACCAGACCTGGGTGACAGCCAAGTCACAAGATTCATCAGTCCCCAAAATCTAAATCCCAGAATATACATTCTCTTTCTATGGATGAAAATCTTGGGAATGCAATAAAAGTAAACCTGGCCAAAATTCAGATATTTTGGAATCATCTTTGTGTAATAGAAGAATATTATGAAATTAATTCTAAATAATAGTAATAGCTGACACCTACTAGTTTAAGAGTATCAAGAGCAACATATTTATTAAAATCTTAGATTTTGAACACTTTTGAATACTTGAACAAATGAATGCTTATATGTTATTTCCTTTAATACATTTTAATAGTAAAATTTTATTAAAGTTATTCTTTTTAATCAGTTAGCCTTTGACCTAATGCAGAAATTTTAAGCCTGAATTTATAACTTCAATATATTATTGTTGTCTGGCAACTATACATTTTTACCTAATGGTATAATGAAACACAAAGAATGTGAAGATAATCCAGTTAATTAGTCTGAATAAATACATCGACGTGGGAAGAGGAACACATCTTAGAATACTTGTTTTTAGTATCTATATATTTATCCGTTGTCCTTATTATCCAGCTGTTATTGCCTAGCCCACTGGGCAGTGTCAGTGTGATAAGAATGATTCAGTGTTTAGATGAAAACAGTAGAGGGGTTTTCTTAATAAAAAGGATGTGCAAGATCAGTATGACTGTTCTCCTGAGAAATATATCTCCTAAGAAAATTATGTTGCTTAGTATAATTTCAAATCCTTCACACATTTTCCATGCATTTCAACTATTGGGATATTCTCCTTTCAGTGTAAGAAAGGATGTCCTTGTAAAGCTTTATTGATGAAAATATGCCACCTTTCTTTGTCTTTCACCACAGGAAAGAATTATACTTTATGCCAATGTCTAAGGAAGTGGAAAAGAAGTTTCCATATGTTTCTAACTATAAATTGGTCTTCAAATATGATAATTTCTTTTCTTGAATATGAGCCATTTAAATGGATTCTATTTAGAATATCTTATTAGTTTTTCATTCTCATTGGTCTTGTTTTGAGTTTTCTTCAAAATAATAAAAAGTAGCCTGCTCTTAATTTGCTTTTTGCTTTTACCTCACACAGGACAAAGCCTTAAACTTCCATTAAATACTGATTTGACAGGAAAATGAATAGTGTTTTTTATCTCCATCTTTGGAAATTAAGTAATAAATTTGTGGTGTATTTCAAGCTCTTCTGAAATGCAACCATAGGGCACAAAGATAAAAATCTGCTTACTAAGGAAAAAATATTAACAGACCATGAGGGAACAGCATATAACAAAAGAGATTAAAAATAGAATCTGGATCTCATTTCATATCCCCACATCACAAATCAATTTTAAGCTTATTCTATAGGTTCTGGGACATAACTGAAAAAAAAGGAAAAAAACTTTTCTAATTTTTAACTCTTAACAGTAACTAAGGCCAAACTTTTGCCTTAGTGCATACATTTATGTGTCTATGTATGTATTTATTATTTGTTTAGCAATTCAGTTCCAAATCAGACTATTGAACTGGTCTATCACAATTTTTTTTTTGTCTTATAAATGTTCAACTTAATGTAAATAAGTGGAACTTTGGACAATGCAGT
>NW_010583372.1:285840-297743 GCF_000705375.1 Tinamus guttatus | reverse complement strand
CCCTACAATATTTTATGCTGTTATTTTGCAATATGAAATGTTGATTGATTAAAAAAATGGAAATTGAACAAAATAAGTTTTAATAAAAGTATTTCCTTAAAATTTGAAAATCATAAAGAATTAACATGCTATATGCATTATTTACTTACATGCTTTAAGTAATATGGCATAACTCTGGCTTTTGTTCAATAAGAAAATTAAGATTTCAGCAGAAATATTAATTAAACTAATCTTTTAATTAAACTAGTCTTTCCTGCTTGAATCTTGATATGGTTTGAAGAGAATGAATTTTACTTGAGAATTAAGATTTTTAAAAATTTCAAAATGAATAAATTGCTGCCTATTTTCTGTTGCTAGGAGGTGTTAAGCAAGAGAAGAAAATGAAAACGCAAGGGCAGAAGTAGCTGGGGAAGCTAGGTTAAACAGCATAAATATTTGGATGGTAGCATCTAGCCAAAGGATATGATCAAAACTGATTTTTCAGGGTGGGGCAGTAGTGTAGCATAGCAGCCACCTGCCACCTTCTGCAGCTGCAGTGCTAAGCTGATGGTTTGGCTGAATTCTTCCAGGAGAAGTTTATATCACATATGGTGTGCATTTTTAATTAGATCATGGTGTGCCGACATTATGGGAAAGGACAGAGAGCAAAGCATTTAAATAATGACAGCAATAAAAGCAATACTATTGTTTAATGCAGTAGAATTATTATAACCAAAATAATATAATCTTTGCATAAAACAGCTTTTTTTAATAATGTGAGTGCTATAAAACTAAAGCTCTTTTGCCAATAAAATGGCAGCTCAGCTACCAACATATGATATTCATTAATAATAAGTGAAAGTGGGTTTGGGCCAATTTAGTTACCACCATACTGTTAAAAGAGTTAACATTACACACTCTCTAGCCTTACATACTCTGCCAACTCTTGTCTTGTTAAAGGCTGGCCTGATTGGTGGAGAGGGTGGTATCTGTAGCAGAAAAACAGAATGCTATAAATCACGTGACCTTGCAAGACAGATCCCTCACATCTCCTTTTTCCCCACAAATGTCAGTGAACAAAACTTTCAACAGCTAATGGAGAAAAAAAAAGTCTAAAAAAAAATCATTTATGGAAATTATTGAATTCTGCAGGCCAGAATGGGGCCAGGTGTCTCATGAATATATATTGAAATAAGTAAGAAGCTTGCACTTTGTGGATTTAAACCAGCAGATGAAAGAATGTCTGCTGAAGGAAGCACAAAGATACTTAATATCTTTTCTTATCAAAAGATGGATAATAAAGGAAAATGAAGTAGAATGTCTTAGCATAAAGGATGCTGTCAAACTTCCAGCTTAGAGCCATGCCCTAAGCACATCCTTGTCACTTACAGGACATATTCCTATTTTTCTCTCTTGACTTGTGATTCACAGAAGATAACTTTATCAGTAAGTAATGAGGTCTTCCAGTGAGTATAAGCAACAAAGTGCAAGAATGACTTGGTCTGTTATCTGCAAGCTCAGGTTTCTTGGGTGGAACTGATCCTAATTCCCTTTGGAGACATACCCTGCCTGCTTGCTGTCACTGGGAAGGAACAGGTCTGTGCATTTCTGGGGTGACTTATTTGAATGCTTTAGAAGTTTATTTTAGAAGAGGAAGCACAACACCCCTACAAGTGTCTACAATGACCAAGTCAACATTGTGTATTTTAAGTCCGCAAATCAAAAGATTGCCACAGACCTCCCTACTAAAACAGGTCCCTGATATTTTAGCTGTTAAAAAATCAGTATCATAAAGTTGTAAATGAACTTTTGCTTGAAGAATAGAACAATTTATAAGAACATGAAAGAAAACTGAGAACAAGTGTTTTTGTCCTTCTAAAATTATCTATTTAAATGTTTTCCATATTTTTTTTTCTTTTTTCTTGCCTTTGGCTTTTTGAGTTTTCTCCCAAGCTCTCTCTCTTGAAAAGCAAGTAAGACTGTGAAGCTGTCTCTCAACTCAGGGAAGCAGAGACAAAGAAGAGAGCAGGAGTTGTTGTTTTCTGTTTTCCCCCATAAAGGCAATGGAGTTTCTTTTGTATTATTTCTTTTGCCAAAAGCAAAAAAAAAAAAAAAAAAAAAAAAAAAAGTATGGAAATTTAGGCTTTCTAAGCGCTCTATAATCCGTGTAAAACCTGCTTCTATGAAAAATACAATTGAAAAGTAGATTACCAATACATGATATGATGTGCGCTAACACTGCTGTGTAGAAGGATGAGTGGTTTCTCTTTGCGTCATGAAAGACTGTTGAAAAGCACGAGCTATCACTCCCCCTTCTTTAGTTTGGCTAGAAGAACGCATCTTCCAGGTGGGATTAAGGCTTGCTCATGGTATGCTGTGGGCGTTTGGTCAGCCTAAGCCTTGTGGGATCCCTTCAGGTTCTGGGCACCATTGCACTGGACATAATCTTGCTTAGCCATCATCCATCAAGGATCTGTGAGAGCTGCTCCTTTTCCCATGGCATCGTTGCATCTGAGCCCTTCCTGTGCCTCTTCCACAGACAGTCAGCAGCACGTTCTTGACTGGAGAGGACATCTGCCTTCTTTTTGCCACATCTTGCTGTCATGTGCCAGGGACATGTTCTCCATGACTCACAACCTTCCATGTCAAGTGGCTGCCCAGTAACTGCTTTCACTCGCATCAGCTAAGGTCCTAGCCAAGACATTGTGGACACAGGGCAGTTGGTCTCCCTCCTTCACTGCTCCTTGGGGCAAAGCCTTGATTCTTTATCTGGGTGTCCAGAGCTCTGTCAATTTTTTTTTGGTATTGACAGGGATGAACTGGAGTATCAGGGAGCTTACAGACATGGGCATCATTATAATGGGGCCTGAACTCCAGGAAGGCACTGTTTTTTAGACAGACAATCAAATAATTTTTTAGTCCATGTCACATCAATATGTTGTGCACCCCACTAGCTCCAGAACATTTTTTTGCAGTCATGACTGCATCGAAGCAATGTGGTCCATGGTGGTTCAGGGAAAAGATTCAAGTAGACACGGTCAAAACTATTTTACCTACTGTGAAAGGGAAGGTGTCTATCCCATATTACTCGCTCAGTTTATGGTGCTGATACTAACAATACCCCCTACTGTCTGCTCCAGAGTCTGAGAGTCTCTTTGAATCCTCTCTTCTCTTGAGCAAATCCTTGGGAACCTAATCCAAGCATCACCTCATCACTTTGGAGCTCCTTAGCAGGACTTTTTAATTTAAAAAAAAAAAAAAAAAAGATTTGTGGTTAACCTCTCTATAGCCTTTCATGGGACTGTAGGACATACAGCTTGTCCACCTCCAAGGAAAACCTGAAAACATTTCATGCTCACACTCTGCTTGCTCCATTTCCTTGGCACTTATGTCCCACTCACACAGAAAATACAGAAAGTGCACAAGGGTGTTTTAAAAGCAGACAAGTGTGAAGAAGCCCAGCATGACAACTCACATGATGAGCTAATTCAGTGACGTACTGGAACAACACCTGGAAATCTTCAATGCAGTATCAGTCATGGGCATGTTCATGAAGTGGTTCACATGAACGTTCTGCTCATGATCCTGCCGTGAAAAAAGTATCTGGCACATCTGTACCACACACATATTCCTCTCTTTGCTTTTTGTTGATATTCTGGCTACGCATTTTTGTTTATTCCCTTCCTGGTCTGAGACTCTACTGAGTTTCAAGACATAATTTCAAAATCCTTCTGATCCCATCCAACTCCCAGCTAACTCCCTGCTCTTAAAGGAAGAGGAAGTGTTACTAGGGATTCTGCCAAATTTAGTTCATATTTCAAATCTCTTGCCCTGTCGTATGTCCATATCAGGGGAAAAGGCAAGAAGAGAAAACCAACAGCCTGTTTATTTATCCTTTGGTTCTTCCACTGACAAACTACTAATTGAGTTTTTTTCCTCTCTTCTCTTCTCTTCTCTTCTCTTCTCTTCTCTTCTCTTCTCTTCTCTTCTCTTCTCTTCTCTTCTCTTCTCTTCTCTTCTCTTCTCTTCTCTTCTCTTCTCTTCTCTTCTCTTCTCTTCTCTTCTCTTCTCTTCTCTTCTCTTCTCTTCTCTTCTCTTCTCTTCTCTTCTCTTCTCTTCTCTTCTCTTCTCTTCTCTTCTCTTTCTCTTTTCTCTTCTCTTCTTTCTTCTCTTCTCTTCTCTTCTCTTCTCTTCTCTTCTCTTCTCTTCTCTTCTCTTCTCTTCTCTTCTCTTCTCTTCTCTTCTCTTCTCTTCTTTCTTTTTTCTTTTTCTTCTTCTTTTCTGGAAATCTGTAATTTAACATTTGTTCATAAATCTTTTCAAAGCTTTTTTTTTAAATTTATCAATCATTGTGACATTTAGTAAACTCATAAGTGTTCTACCCAAACTCTAAGAAATCAAGAACTAATATATTTCAATCAGAAAGGGAAAAGCTGTGAAAATCACTTTCTTATTCGTTTATTTATTATTCTCTTTACTATGTAACTTTACCTCAATGGGTCCCACCTTAGTGGAGGTGAAATCAGAATCTCTCCTTAAATTAAATAAATCTACCCCATGACTAGACTTTCTCCTTCCTTTCCCTTGGAATATACTTGCACACCAGACTAGCTTTCCTACTCCAAGGATTCTTTCCTAGTCACTTCTTGCTCCACTCAATTGTTTAGGCAATTTGACTGTTAACCTTTGGAGATACCAGATGCTTATAATTCTCTCAAAAATGTATTGGCAAGTATAATGTGTTATTGCCAATGCATACATTTCCCCTGAGATGCTAAGTTTTGTACTAACCTTCTGCTCTCACCTTCTCCAGTTTTATAGTATAGTTAAAGGGAGAAAATACTTCAGCCAAATGTTTAAGACTTGTCTTTAAAGCCAGTATCTTAAACCCATAATATGGCCTTTAAATATTTAAGTATGCTGAATACACATATACAAAGCTCATAATGACTTCAATAAAATTTTGAATTCTTGGAAACATTGATGATTTATCTGCATTTCAAAACCTAATTTCAGGTAACTACAGTAAAAAAAAAAAGTCTATTTTCTGTGAGCAGAGTCAGCAAGACTAAGATATCTCCCAAAAGACTACTTAACATTTCTGCACTAGGAAAAGGTACAAATCATTTTGTAAAACAAGAACCACTGAGTTTTGGCTATCCATTTTATTAAATTCTATTTTAAAGTTACTGTAAGTCAGCCATTTCCCTCCCTAATTCTTCCCCTTTCCACCCAATAAGATATTTCCTTATGACATTCTTACTTTTTTTTTATCCTCTTTCTATATCTACATCTTCCCATTTGTGATACTACCTTGTTTAATTTATTTCTGTGTTCTCCATATTGTTTAAAAAGAGGAATGCATGCAACAACAGTTAAAGCAGAACTTTTGTATGATGAGGACATAGAAAAGTTTTGCTTTAATTGTTGCTGTGTTTTTTTCAATCTTTTGATCAGTTTGATACTCATTTGTTCTCATTTGTCATAATTTTTATTATTTATTACGCTCTTCACATTATTTTAGCCTTATTTTGAAATGAAGTTTCCATTCATAAAATATTTCTTGCTTCATAAGCCATCATTCCTCTCCTTATAATTTTTTTTTTTTGTAGCTGGGTCATGAGTTACTGCTTATGCTCATAATACATACATTCAAAAACTGGCATTTGATTCACTGAGACTCTCCAGGGTTTCTACTCATTTAAAGTATCAGAATGTGAATGCAAGTTTCATATGCTTTCATACTAAAGAAGTGTTTTGAGTTACATTGCCTTCACCTAATTCATTTAAAATGTAGCCTTAAAGAAAGAAATACAGTGCAAAACCCATAAAGACAGAATAGAATCTCCACCTTCAAATCCAAGTGATCAAATTCTGTTCTCTCATTTTCATACTGATTAGCTGTCTTTTTTTAGTTCAATTAACATAATTATAAACAAATTTAAACAAAATTTATATTTAATAGAAGTCTATAATACATTCAGATTCAAGTGAAGTATAGTGAGGCAAATATTTACTTTAATGCCTATCAAAAGCTGCCATAAAATAACAAAAATATCAACTACAAACAAGATATTCACTTTAATATTTCCTTACAAATAACAGCCACATTGCATGAACTGTGTCCACACTCTTTATAGTCTGTTTCTCTGGGTTTTCTCTCTTTCTAAACTCTGATATTGTCAGACATCTGTGCTAGAATTTGAAATTTCATACAATTAAGAGACAGGAACAGACATTCATCTCTGTCCCAGATGTGGAAAAAAAAAAGTGGAAATATTTTAAGCAAAGAGAGGAAAGTCTAATATGTGACATTTTTCCAACACGAGACTTCATACATTAAAACGGTATAGAGTACTTTTCAGGCTCATTGAAAATTTCCTTTAGAAATAATTCCTTAATAAAACAGTTTGATATTTATTAGTCCATTTTATCTGATAGAGGATATGCTTTCCAAAACATTTGATTGAAATATTTGATTTGATTTCTAAAATATTTGGTTCTCAGACAGAAAATTTACTGCCTGAAATTGCTAAATGTGTTTTTAGTATGTCATTCTTAGACATAATTATATTCCTCCCTCTAACTACTTTTTAAACTTCTGAAGTATATAGCATTTTTTATCTCTACCAGATTTAGTTATCTTCAATTCTTTTAATGCTTAGCTTTTATTTTTCATCACTTTGAGGTCCATTACCATCATCAATCTCTTTGAAATCACTTGGCTCAGATAAACCACTGGCTACTTCATTTTATTTTTAAAATGTATTTTATTACCCTTAACTATCTCAATTTCAGTTAGGCACCAAAGAGCATTAGAATTGCACTGAGATCATAGATGAAGGTAATTACAGGAAAAATCTCTCTTTTTTTCTTTTCTTTTCTTTTATTTTTTTTTCTCAGAACAGATTGGTATTCTCCCAAGTCTAAAATACTTTTCATTTCACTGAGCAACCTGAAATAAAATCAAAATGTGGTGGTCCACACATGCTTTGTCTTTTAGGTTTTCAGTTATGAAAAAACAGCAAATAAACACCCAATTTTATAAAACATTCCTTAAACTTAAATTCATTTTCACACTACCTGAACAATATGTTTACTATAGCAGATCCTTTCTAATATTTCGCTTATTCAAAGTACTCAGTCATTTAAGATCTTTAATCAGAAATTGCACAACCAGTCAATTTTCAGAAGATGGAAAAGTAAGAATTTACTTTTAGCTGTTGAGTTTTCAAACATCTCCAAAAAAATAGTGAGGTCAAATCTACTCAATGCTGCACTGATCCCAGAGGAAAGCTAGTACAAAAGGGAATTATTATTTTCACACTGAGTGTAAAGTCATTTTAAGCTGGTATTCATGTGATAACCACAAATGAATACTCTTGCATGTGATAGACAAGTTCACATAAGCCTGATTGATGGGTGCCAGGTGCAAGCGTATCTCAGTAATATGGTGGGACCAAAGTGAGCATGATAGATTCACTAGAAAGTAGATAAATTGTGCTCCATCAGGAATTACACACTGTTGTCAGATTTTTAACCTGCTGTGGCAAAGGTGTCACATACAACATCTCTCAGATAAATCACAATCTCCTAGGGAAAGTAATTGTCCCTCTACCGACATTCAAGTAGATATCTTAAAAACTATACATAGAGAAAAAAACAGTGAGTATGTCAGGACAGGGTTTCTCCTGACTGAGTATAGCCATCCATAAGTTAGAGATCTAGAGATGTCCTGCTA
This sequence comes from Tinamus guttatus, assembly GCF_000705375.1. Next base: position 290,023 of record NW_010583372.1, on the reverse strand, counting down.
ACCCTTCGTTTGAGTATGACTTGCTTCAGTCAAGCAAAGGAAATCTCTCCTACTGTGGCAGTTATTCTGTTCTAAAATGCATGTCTAAAATAGTCTCTCCAACACATATGCAGATGCAAGTGTCTAAAGTGAGATGAAATGTCATATGATTGATTATGAAATAGTTTAACTGCTGTATCTCCAAACGTATATATCAAATATTTATTAAAAAGGATTTGAATGTATCAATTTGAATGATGTATCATATCAACAGATATGATAATTGTAGGTCACATCTCTAGATGGAATGGCAGAGGTAATGCATGGTTAGGTTCAGATGGATATAGCTCTGAATAGTTTACCGGATATATATAAATCATTTATGAAAAACAACACATTTTGGCACCAGGAAATCAACAGATTTCCAAAATATTTCCTGCTGCACTGGAACAAGCATTGTCTTTTATTTTTTCCCATAAATCAGAACATGAAGTCTAACTGAAAATCTGAACAAAAACCTTCCCTTCCCTTTCTTTCTCTTTCTTTCTTTTTCCTTTCCTTCCCTTCCCTTCCACTTTTGCTATCTGATAAAAATTATATGCAATTAACAGTTTTGTAGGTAAATAGAGTAAATATTATACTGCAATAATGCATCTTTAAAAAGTAATGGAAAATGGTGTGTAGTTATGAAGATAAGAAATGCTTTGAAAGCAATTCCATTGACTTAATGGTAATTAAAAGATAATCTGAAGGAGCAGAGATTCAATTGGCTAAATATTTGTTGTGGGTAATGGATGGTATTGCTTGTGGAAATAAAATAATCAAATCACACTGCCTATCTTCATATAATTCTTCTACATCTTAGTAGTTATGTGTATGGATACATGGGAGATTTAAGAATAACTGCAATAGGACTATTAGGAAGCAGTATAAGCCAGACCACATGGAATGGCTGATCTTTAAGAAGTTTTATTCTTGTATTGGGCTCAGCAGACCATATAAGAAAGAGGAAATAGCTAGAACTTGAGTTGGACAAACATCAGAGAAATACGAAGTTTGGTTTTGATGAATAATTCAGATTTTTTTAAAAAAATCTGATTTATTCTGATGAATCATTAGGAGAAGGAATCTTATGAAAACAACAACTGCAGACAATTTTTCAATACTCTCTAATGTTTTAATAGTTATTTAAAATGTACTACTTTTATGTTTTAAGTACCATATAATTTTCAGTCTGCACCAACTACTTTCTGTCATCTCAAATAAATTACCTTACCAATCTGACTGATGTGTCTCAGTATAATCAAAGCTTCTTAGAACCAAGTTGTAGTTTAGTCTGAGATTTCTATTTTAAATCTCCAGTGTGCTTTTTGGTAAGACCTCTGACTCCAGAGACAAAAGCACAAAGGATTATAGGTGACAGTTAATCTGATAACGATTTCAGTTTCAGTATGACTGTATATTTAATACCAGTGCATCTTTAATGCAAAGCTATATTTATATATAATTTTACTTTCTGTAGTGACTTTATACATATGTATATATACACTAAATCTTTTGTTAAATAACATCCTTTGAATACAATATTTCCTCCCTCAAGCAAATTTAATGTCCACTGTACATACTGAAAAAGTTTGTAGGAGTATATTCATTTTGTTTCAAACTTTTTGATTTAAATTAACATTTCAATTAAACGATGGATTCATTGTCATATGCATTGTTTCATTTTTATTTTCAGCTTGCTTGTTTTGATTAACTCTCAGTTTCCTAAATGAAGTAATCTTGGATTTGACCCAAAGCTAACTGAAATCAATGTGAAACGTTTCATTTGCTTTGATGAATTTGGTCTGAACATTTATTTAGTGAATTTTGGAAAGAAAAATACAGTAGCATTTTTTAAATGAAATATCTTAATCTATTTTGCATTTTTATAAAAGGAAATCACAATTATTCAATTTGTCCAATGAAATGACTCACTACACATTATCATAACATTCTTTCACTGTTACTTAAATGTTATGACTGTAAAGCAAGTTCCCTGATGTAGGAATACAACACAAATATACTGCTCCAGTGAAATAGCATAATTCTTCTCATCTTATTAAGCTAAATATATTCTTATATTAAACACCATATGAGTATTAAATTTTGTTTGGGGGAATTGGATAATCATATCTTCACTCAACCAAATAACACAGTACTAATTAAATGTCCTCTATTTCATCAATCAACATACTGCATACAAGTGAATTAGTTTGCTATGTTTTTATATCTCCAAGGTCAAATGAAGCCAGTTTCATCCATTTTGCTTACTATTGTTCAGTGCAGTTCTGAACTTGTTGGACTATTTCCCCTGGGCAACATCTAACTTCAATTCAGGTCTTGTCACTACATGTGTAATTCTCTTAGACAAATGTCATGCACTAGGAGAATCTAACTGAAAGTAAAAAAGCCTCATGATAATTCATGAATGGGGAAACTAAGAGACAATGACTCATGATAGTGGAGAAGTGATCTTTCAGATGAGATGAATAAAGATAGCTCCTAATGACTGCATATCCCTAAAGAATCCTTGTCACTTTTTATTTTCTTTTTTTCATGAAAAAATGATATAACATCAAAATTCTGGACGCACTCAAATTTGTATAGTTATGTCTGATTAATTTCTTTCTTTTGGAGATATTAGATTTGAGGATTTAAATATTTCTACAAACAGCTACCAATAAAACATTAGCTTCATCTCGATATTCAAATCATCAGTTTCATTATTTAATCAAATTATATGAAATGATTTTATGTCAACATCAAAAGAAATAATAAAGTCTAAACAATTTAACACTCCCCTAAATAATCTCCAAAAATGAAAATACAGAAGGAAGCTACTGTTTAGGATGAATGTAAAAGGGAATACCCCCAGCTATTCAAATCCATATTTAAAGAATTATTAGTTGAACATTTTCAATCATTAACTCTTAAGATCAAGATAAAGATTGCTTTACCTGCTCTCTGCATAGGAATGTGTTCTTTTTGTGAGATAAGTGAGGGCAGAGACTGAGGCCAACAGCACTAAGACCTCAGGCACTCAATAATTTTTTGGTAAATAAGGGGGGAATAATTTACCTATAACTTCAATACTATTTAGGTTTTGTTAATATAGCAGTAATACCATGAAACCTGTGTCAATTTGAAGACTAAAGTATTTGGTGAAAAGATCTATATATATATATTTGCTATAAATATAAATAAAACTGCATTACATCAATAGAATATGGTTTATTGTGCGGTCATGCATATCATATGTAGTTAATAAATTAAATACTAGGTCTGATTATTTAAATATTTTTAAAAATCTTGAAGAATACCTCTTCAGGGCTCTCCTTCAAGATAACATTGAAATGTTTGGTTTTTACCCTGTAGGACATTGTGGAACATTGGACATTACTAATAAGAATAGCTAGCTTTCATTTTATTGTTTTCATTCTGTGAAGGGATAATTTTGGCTGATACTTTATCTGTGGCTGGTAATAGAGAAAAAAAACTGCTCAGACATATTAAGAATTTAAATTGGAAGCATCACAATTCATTGCTCAAGGTTTAACATGCTAAACAAAATAAAACTTACCCATAAGTTAGTATCGTAGAACCATAGAATCATAGAATGCTTAGGTTGGAAGGGACCTCTAGAGGTCATCTAGTCCAACCCCCCTGCACACACAGGGTCACCAAGAGCACATGGCACAGGACTGCATCCAAGCGGGTTTTGAAGATCTCCAGAGAAGGAGACTCCACAAACTCTCTGGGCAGCCTGTTCCAGTGCTCTGTCACCCTCACTGTTAAAAAATTTTTCCATAAGTTCCTGTGGAACTTTTGGTGCTTCAGTTTGTGGCCATTACCTCTAGTTCTGTTGGTGGCCACCCCTGAAAAGAGGCCAGCACCATCCTCACTGCCTCCCTTGAGGTACTTATAGACACTGATTAGATCCCCTCTCAGCCTTCTCTTCTCCAGGCTGAACAGGCCCAGCTCCCTCACCCTCTCCTCATAGGGCAGATGTTCCAGGCCCCTGATCATCCTTGTGGCCCTGCGCTGGACTCTCTCCAGCAGCTCCACATCCCTCTTATGCTGTGGAGCCCAGAACTGGACACAATACTCCAGATGCGGCCTCACCAGGGCTGAGTAGAGGGGCAGGATCACCTCCCTCGACCTG
>NW_010583372.1:263266-279577 GCF_000705375.1 Tinamus guttatus | reverse complement strand
GTGCCGTCCCTGAACCAGGTCGCTGCAGCCGTTTGAACTGCAACATATATTCCTTCCATGTTCTGCATCTTGGCTATTTGAAGCAGGGACCATCATTGTAAACACATTACGCTACCAGGTAGAAGTATGTGCATAACCACTTTACCAAAAGGAGGACAATTTAAATACCATAACTATGAATCTAGTGTGCAAGGTGGATCATGGCACTTCCCAGTTTTCTTGTTTGTGCCCCTTCCTCACCTCATAATTTGTCCATGCCCTCATTTTTCACATCTGCAGTTTCATAACAAAAGTAGTAAAAAATGAGGGTGTCTCATTTTCTGTTGCACTGCTCTACAAACTATCAAACTGTTCTTTATTCATTGTTCGTTTCTGCTTTTTTTTTCACTGTAACTACATATTCATTAAAGCTTTCTTTTTATCCTTCTATTTCTTCTTTTCCTCCTCTCTTTCCTCCTTTTTTTTTTCTTTTTTTCCGTGTTTAAGACTCCCAGCTGTGTCTGCAGAAATTTTGAATCAAAATAAAGACTTTTACATTCATGTGTAGGTTGGGGAGCCTGCAAATATTCTGCTATTTTTTCTTCTTGTCATGTTTCAAAACATAGCATTCATTCTTGAAATAACCCTGTTCCACAGAGTTGTTATTTTTACCTTTAATATTATATTTTATAATATTTTAAAGTATGCGTTGCTCATGTGTAAGCACAATTTTCAGAAAAGCTGATTGCATTGTAGAACTCAGCAAAACTCTACATTCATCTCTGTAGAAGATCTGAAGAATAATGAAAGGATCTGAGCACATGTTTAATACTACATGGAAATACAGTCTGCATGGCTGATGCAGGAGTAAAACAACATTGCTGAGTTCTGGACTCACTGAAACATTGTAAAAAATGTATGTTTAGGGATTGAATGTTTGGGTCATCAGAGCCAAATAATCACATGGAGTATGGTTTTTGGTTCCTTAATTAATCTCATTGTGCAAATCAGAAACTCTGGGGGAGTAAAGAAGTTCAAAGGACCACTCAGACTGTGCATAAACTTGACACTAAAGGTACATATTTCTTTGATGAGGTAATGTGATGGTATTTGCCAAGCCCTTTATGTACCCTCCACCCATTTTCTAAGAACACACTAAAAGAGTTAGATTTTTTAAGAGTTAGATTACTTAATTCCTCACTAAGATCTACTTGTTAAAAGGGAACTTTGGAAGGAGTAGTATTCCAGGTAAAAAATACTGTTCTCTCTTTGGTTAGGAGAAAATTTTCATCTACATCTCTATTGGTGTCCACACCATAGACTAAGAAAAAACGGAACAGCTGCAGATGACCTGTAGATTGTTATTATTAGCAGGGAGTTTGAAAGCAGCTTTTTGTAAACTAGCTAGATTGTGACGTGTTTTGAAACAACCAAAAGATTTTCTGCATGAGCTGAGTATGAATAATTTCTAACATAAACAATGCCCAGAAGATCAAGTCAGAAAATTTTATTGATTAGCTTCTAAAGACCATAAGTACGCTTATATGTACACATATACTTTTCTGAAAGACATTTACTGACAGTGTTTTGACTGACAATTTACTGCAAGATTCTTTCTGATTTCTTTCCGAAAATATTTGCTGCTTCAAAAATGGATATGGAGCAGGAAAACAGACAGTTTTATACATATTAATATACAACAGGCTTAAATATACAGCTGTGTAGAAATCATTTAATCCCCAACTGTTTATTTTATGAAAAAAGGACAAAAACACCTGTTATAGAGCAAATCACCAATACAACACTTAAATCACCTACTCTAAGATTCTTAGAAGTTGAAATATAAACTATGACTCTTCTCCCTCTCCCCAAATTTTAAATGACTTTTTAGGAAGAAAAATGTTATTAGGGAAAAAACAAACTAACAAACAAACAAACAAGCAAAACCCCACACAGTTCAAAACTGAACCATACAAGTTTTATCTAAATTCTTAGCATAAAAGTTCAAAATGACCGCTGTTAGATTCCGGTTCACAGTCCATCATCATGCGAACAAAACTGCAATCCATGAGTGTACAGCTTTATATGCATAAGTTGATCTCTCTGCTTGAAGTGATTTCCCTCCCAAAGCACTTGTGTGTGCACAGGTGAGCTAGCTGACATTTACCACCTAAATCCTTGTAGATGTCTAAGAACAACCCTAAGTTTTTTTTTTTTCCAAAGTATACCTGATTCCCTGGAATGATCAAATATTCTGCAAGGTGGAAACTGCAGTCTTTTTGAGGTAGGACTATAATCACACTACAAAGGCCAAAGTCTGTAAATTCAGAACATGTTCACATAGAGTAGTTCTACACACTGAGTAACTGAGTATTGATTTCAGGACAGTAGTGACACAAGGCAAAGACAAGTCAATTATATCAAATAATCACACGGAAGATTGCAAATAAATCATTGTAACTTACAAATTTTCAATAAGGCATTTTCTAGATGACTGTGGAAAAGTTTGTGGGAGTTTTAGGATTATGCAAGAGAGCTGCAGATCAGCAGATCATGCTAAACTGGAGAAGACTGTTTGAGGGTGAGTGTGAATACCTTGGTCCCTCTCCCCAGTCAGGACTCCACATGCTCTCCCTAGCACATAACACGACAGTCATCATCCCTTGTTTAGGTGATGGTGCATCTGGTGTATTCCTGGTAAGTGGTCTAACGAGTCGGGATGACAGGCACATTAAGTACAAATATGACAAATATAATGGCTATTGTTTCCTGGAGAACAATCTCTGGCTCAGAGATAACCTGATGAAAACTCAAGATTCACTTCACAAAGTGGAAAGATATTCTTCAATGTAAGCCAGGAACTTGACCTGTATTGAGAATTGTTTATCTGAAAAACTTGTAATCAATTCATTTGCATAGTTTGTCTTCTCACTGCCCATAAGATTACTACGTTGATGGAAGTTGATAGAAGTTGATGGCTCAGGCACCTTATCCTCCCCTTCTGTCAATAAGATTTTTGCTTGCAAACAGCTGCATGGTTCAATGGAGTATCCTAATAAGCTTCTAGATGAACAATAGAAAACATACTTAGCATTTTTTTTAATTGCTTTTTTTTCCCACATCCTTAAAAATGAATGAATCTAACTGTTGCTAAATAGAATTTTCCTAACGTATATGAAATATCATATAATACTAAGATAACAATTAACATAGATTGTATCAATAACAGCAGTGATATTAAGTTGTTCTTTCTAAAATATCTCTGTAACTAATTAAAAGTTAAAAAACATTTAATTAAAACATTCCCCTTCTGTGGTAGAATGAGTACTGCAGAAGACTGCAAGGCATTTCTAGATGAGTATTAACTGTATAACTCCTAGGAAAATATAAAGTGTCCTAATATTTAATTGCTGTTGTATTACTTAATTCTGGAAATAGAATAGAAAATGTAGTTGAGAGATCTAAAGGAATTATGAGTAGAGACAAAAGAATCTGTTAAAGATATTTTTTCTTCTCTCAGATCCCCTGCGTGGGAGGAGGAAACTGGAGAGGGACTTTCCATACTGTGGAATTTAGCTGGGGGAATTTGTTTTGACTTTATTTTCTACTTAATCTCTTTTTTTTAATAGGAAATACTTCTGAGAGCCATTGAGAAAATATATTTTAATGAGCCATATTCAATTAATGGACCTGATTATATAAAAAAAGGAAGAGCCTCAGAAACTGTGCTGTAAATGTCCAATATTTTACAGCTCAAAAAAATCAACTAGCTTTTTTTATTTTATTTTTAATTGTTAGCATAACTATAAATACTTAACTCAAAACTCATAAAGTCCTGAGAAGAATATCTTTACTTGCATGCAAATGATCAGCAAAATTACTTCTTTAGTTATAGTTAAAATAATAAATCATAATACATGTGCTGAAAAAGCAGGCAGCTAATTTTTTGATTCTGCAATCAATATGATTTTTAAGATATTAATAAAGAAATGATTAAAATTCATCTTCAAAGGATATTAACTGAAAAGACCAACTAATTTACATCTGTGCAGTGACTCACATCACAGGGAATAAATGACTACAATCACAATATTAGAAAGCTTAAGAGTAGCAATGGAGTAACAGTAAAAGAAGATATATCTTCTTATATATCATAATAAAATGTTCAAATACAAAAGATGATGTCTCTGATCTGGACATGATCTGGTCTTCATCTTTGTGGGTGCAGTTACTGCAGTAGAAATGTTCCATTTTTGAAATTCTGATACAGTAATTTTTGACAGTATTCCTTCTCATAGCGCCATTGGCAGGAAGCCTATGGGTAAGAAAGAAATTTCATCTATTTTCTCTCTGCTACTGCCTCACAGATGTTGTTTTAATTTGAGTTATTTCTTATGTGTGTAGTATTTCTGCTCTTTTTTTTTGCCTCTGTTTGGTAGGGTTAATTTATTGTGTATTATGTTGAAATATAAACTTTACTCAGAATACAGGGAGACTTATCTGCTTACATACCAATGGCTTGAGGCAACCATTGATGTTCATGCTGTGTTCTTTGGGGTACTGGCAGGTTACTGTAAATGGAAATGAACATTCACTAGTATCAAATTGCTGTGTGCTACTGCTAGCTCCATTTAACATATTGGCTCTTTTTTGAACCGTTCCTACAAGGTTGTCTTTTTTCAACAGTTATGCATTGCATTTAACTTTATTGTCCTCCACACTACACTGTCCCGGAAAACTTTTGCCTTTCAAACAATATATTGTTGCACACAAGTCTTGAGACATTCATATTTCATGCTGCAAAAATGACACCCCGATAAGCAGCTCTACAACCCTCATATTATTTCAGAAATTGTAAATGGGAAAAGCACACAAAAAATAAAAATGCCTTAGGGACGCAGGTTACCATATGGGTCCAGAGGAAAACAAGACCTCCTCTGCTTTGGGGAAGTAGAACTAAATAGTGTGAAGTAAAAGAATCTGTGGTTGGGAGGACTAAAGATGAGACCTTGACTGTTTTTATTATTATTATTATTTATTCAATGATGTGGACATTGTTACAGATCCTTAGTCATTATCTGATAGGATATCTTAACAGCAATTTAATATTCATCATGTGTATCTGTTTCTACTCACTATTGATTCTTTTCTATAGTTTCTTCCTACTGAAGAAAGTAGGAATGGACAAAAGATTTTCTGAATTCAGAAGCAAAATTCAGAAACAAAAGAGTTTCTGAACTCAATTACTTTGGCACGTTCCTAAATTTTTGTGCTGTTGTTGTTATTATTTTCCAGTTTGATCACCAGAAGACTTAACTCAAAAATTCTGAATATGAGACAGCATTCTTCAGCAGTGTTTTAGAGATGGATTTTGACAAACAACATTTTGTATCTATCTAGGTTGCATGCAAAATCCTCATTGTAAGAGAGTCCTTTGTTCCAAAATAAAGCCAAAAATTATTTTTCCCCACCGATAACAAACTGTAGTTTTGTTTCATCCTTTCCTACCATAGTGTTCCCATTCTTCCATCATATCTCCTGACCCCCTACTTCTTCATCCATCAGGGTTCCCACCACCTTCCCATAACTCACAAGGGTTGTGTTAGCATTTGATAGAGGCACCTTGTTGAGCTCCCAGAAGTCCAGTCCTGGTTCAGAGAGGATATTCTCACGAAGTCAAGACTATGGTACATAACCTTGGCACATGCTATTCCTCTTCATGGCCAAAAGTCCAAGCAGATGGTAGTGACAAGATACACAACTCATCAAAGCCATCATTGCATGCTGGGAAACACCAGTGACCCACTGTGCAGCTGCCTATTGATTTAAGGGAACATCCTATCTTTTGTCAGGCTATCCATTATCAGATAAAAAACTAGGAAGACTAGAGTAAAATCCTGATGTAGATAGACAAGTCAGGCTATAATTCCACTATTTTAAGCTGTGATTTATGCAATAAGCTGTATGAGGGGGCAAAATATTGTATTTCCCATTTATATTGTGATATTAAATCGAAATGTGTCTATACTATTACTCTTTGCTGCTGCAGATTACATATGCACAATCTAACAAATCCAGTTTTCATTGCTAAGAAAACCAGACCTTTCATAATCACATGTTCCAAACCTCAGTTTCATTTTCTGTCTGCCTTCACGGAATATTGTGGCTTGATGTTAAGCATGGAAAGAAAATCTTAAAAACTGAACAATAATATTAAACTTACATGCCATAAAATCAAGCTCTCCTTTATTCAAAATCAGAATATATTTGGATACTATATTGTCTTCATCTAACTTTGTCTAGTTTCCCATACACTATAAACAGTCCATATGTTTACAACTTAAATTATTTTTATTTTAAGAAAATGGGAAACAATAAAAAAAATAGTTGTGTTCTTTCTCAAAAAGTACAGATATTATCAGCTAAAATTGTGCTATTGAATAGAAAAGAGGACACAGATAAAAGGAAAGTACCACGCCAAAATCAAATAATTAACAAATTGCTTTAACCATTTTAAGATAACCCTCTGAAGTTTATATGTGCATTTTCCCTTGATTGGTTCCCTCCACACACTCATATACAATGACTATCCTTAAACAGCTATGTATGGCATCTGGCTTTGTATTTCAAATATGTTTGTGATAGTAATGGCTATTTTCTTAAGGATTTTGGTATTCATATGCTAAAGCTAAAAATTGTTAGGTTACAGATCTTCAGCTGTAAATTATCATACTTTTCATTTAAGTCAGTAGAGTTAAAACAATTTAATTCATTATAGAATTCTCAAAAGTCCATAAGGAGTCATTATAGCAAATCTGGAGACTGAATTCAATCTCAAGTGTGTAATGAGAAAATTTAATCAACTTAACATATAAACCTCAAAACAAATTATTTTTAAAGAGTTCCATATTGATAAAGAAGAATTGAGCAGTCAAAAACTGGAGGAACAAAATGAACACAGCATATGCCAATCCACAGTAGAACAGATTTATTCTCTGTTTTCTTTTCAAATGTCAAAATGACATTAACAGCTCTGGAGGGGACAGAAAATTTTTGTTTAGGTTTTCAGTCATCAGCTCCTTCACTCTAAATTTTCCCATTTTGCTTGCAAAAATAAGAAATATCCTCTATCAGTCAGAACTAGGTTCCAGACTATAGAAGTGAAGTAGTTAAATCACTGTTGAGTAGTAGTCAATCAGATATAATATTAGAAAAACCCTACATCTTTACTTTTTATATTCTCCCTCAAATATATTTTACAAGATATTCTGTGTGTTGATAAAACTATTCTATCCAAGAGAGCAATCTAAGCCATATTTCTCTGAGTGTAGTTTTGATCTTTGTAAATGGAGTTTTGTAAATAAAACTGAAGCCATGTCATTCTTCAACAAGAAAAGTAAAAGAAAACAGTGGAGTTTTGCCTCGCAGTGAAAGCAAATGTTAAACTTGCCTGAGCTTAGACAGCATCTTTCATTAACTATTAAAAGAATAAACTTCTTATTTTTAGTAGTGTCACCTGAAAAAGGCACAATTAATGTGGCATTAAGACTGGGAGTATTACTGTCTTCTTCTGAGTGAGTTTTCGGTCAGGACATTTTTTTTTATCTGTAGATAAAGCATTGCTGTCTGGATTCAACAGTGGAAGATGTGTATCTGGTTATTCTAAAACATAATTCATCTACTATATCCCTTGTCAGCAATGGCAATCATATTGAGATTCAATTGGGAAAACTTTTTCTACAATAGAGAAGGGCGGTGAAATGCTGCAAGCTGGAAAGTTCTTTTTTTAGATTATTTCAGTATTTAGTAAGTTTTTCTTTTTTTGGTAGAATTGAAATTGTTTGAACTTCTATTTATATACAGATATAAATATTTGATCCTTTAGAAATCAACATTGTGTTAGGAAGGTGAATACTTGAGCACAGAGCAAAACAAGTAAAAATCAGAATACATACCTAAACTTAAGCAGAAATTTTAATGACAGCATTGAATCTGTAAAGTTAGTACTTGGATGTTTAAAATTAAACAAATGCTTAAATTTAAGAGTAAGATCCAGCATTAAGAATTTTGATCTGGACTTCTTTCTTTGCACCAGATATGTTTTTTTTATTATTATCTATTTTTTATATATATAAATATTTCTACAATCAAAAAGAACACTGGTCAATCCAAGATAAAAAACAAGTATTGTTTGCAGAAAGCACTCTCTTCATGATCTTTAAACCTGTGTCCATCACCAGGATTTAAGCAGTGTTAGAAGCATTTATTGAAATCTAGGAAGCAAATATTTTCTTTTTTTTTTATTTCCAAGTGCCAGGAAAATAAAATTCCCTTTGTTATTTACATATTTAATCGCTTAATTTAACACATATTCTGCTTTTTATGGCAGGATTAAATCCACTGGGGACACTATGAGATAGACATTCTAAAGCTATAGATTGTTTTGTGCGGAACTCTAAGACTAGTGATCAGCAATTCCGTTGTAGACTCTGATGGTAGCTTATTCAGAAAACTGCCATTTGTTTCAAAACTTTTTCATGTTACTAGATGAAAAATAAACAATATATAGTATTCCAACTATTTCGGAAACTAGATTTTGAGCACAGTTTGTTCATCCACAAACAACTTATGTCTGATAGCATGGCCACATTTTCCGTATGTGAATGCCATCCATCCCACAGAACTCATGTAATGCATTTCCCCTCTTCTTCCATATTCCATTTAATCTAATTTCAATGCAAATCAGTTGGGAGCAATCATATAATATTTGTTTGCTTAATTTTTGGTTTATTTTGTTGTTTATTTTGTTGTTGTTTTTGTTCTTGAAATATATCCAAGATTTTAGAAATCGTATTTTGACAGGAATTACACTGTTGCAAGTCATATCGTCCTTAGCTGCTTATGGTGGGTGTTCTGTTGGCAGGAAGTCTGACCTACAATAATTTAAACGGCCTGTTCCAGTCACCCTGACATGTTATCCCTTAATCATTTAAAATTCTTTAGGTAAAAAGAAAAATGTCATGACAAAGCTGAGATCACTAAACTTAGTTGCATGGTAAGCAAAGGCAAACTTAAGCCTATTTTGCTAATGTTTTAATGAGCATCTTGTAAGAGGTTTTAAGCCTCCTTAAAGAGGAGAAAACAAAAAAAAACGTCCTTTGTGATTTCCCATTTGATCTGACCACAGATGGAATTTAAAAGCTTGATTATACACTTCTCCCTGAACAGGAAGCACTATGTACCATGTGAAGTTGTTGTATTGCCTTGCTCAATTATTTATTGCAGTCATTGAAAAGATGCATGTTAACTTTACTTATATAATCATTTCCCTCTCCACAGAATAGTGCTGATAATTTTGTTACAGTTTTGCAGAATTCAAGTAATAGTAAGTTATTTTTCTGTACTCAAGTCTATTCCTGAGTCTTGATGCACTTCAAATAACACAGTATGTGACTTGAGAAGTCTGGAGAGAAGTTGAGAAGTTTTTATTCTAAAAAGGAATGAATTCAAAGTTCCAATTGGCTAATGAAAACAGGGTCTTTTCTTTTCCCACCTTACATTGCAATGTTCCAGATGGCAAAACAAATAGACTAACTAGTCGCATTAACAAGATCTCAGAAATAAGAATCTCAGAGAAAGTAAATTATTTGGGTATTATAGGAGTTCATATACACTGACATTTTGACATCAAAAGGACATCTACCTCTTTTGAATCTTCAAGTTAAAATAATCACAAACAAGATGAACTGATGTAGTGGAGGAAAGTGACACGTAATAGACTCCTCAACATAAAACCTGAGTATGACCACATTACAAACTAAGTAACTAATCCACACCAGTCAGTTATCAGACTCCAATCCACTGTAATTGCAAGACAGTATAAAAGAGATTTATATGTCACTAGCCTGAAGGTCTAGGTTGTACTGAGTTGCAAGAGTTCATTAAAGGCACATTTCATACTCCTGTCAATCTGTCATTTGTTTCAGGTTATTGCAATAAGAAGAAGTTAACCCAAATGAATAAAAGCTCATGTAAGAAGATTTTTCTCATTTGTAGAGTTCATCAACCTGATGAGTTCTCATTTCATGAGGCATTAAGAGGGGGATAGAGAGGGAATATAAAACCGTCTGTGTGGATTCATCTGGCAGTGAGACCTAATCTCAGCACACCTTTACAGCCACAGACAGACTGGTTTTTGAGAAAATTTCAATCAAATTTAAGGTGATGGTCTTTCTGTAGAAATTTGCTCCCTGTTGCAGAATTCTGCTTAGACTCACTACTCAGACTGTCTGAAAGAGTCAAAAATTACCTTTAGCATTAGCTTCCCAGCAGCATCTTTGATTTCTTGTGGGTCTAACATTTTTTAAAAATATATATATTTTTGTAAGGAAAAGTAAGATCTATCATTTCATGAAAACTTCAATAAAAGCCTTAGAAAGGAAATCTTTGCCCAACATTACATTTTAGTCTTCATGAAATGTTTCTTTATATAAATCAATGTTCTTTTTTCCTAGTACAGGAAGCCAAAGGCTATATCCGCCAAGTTGAGGTCCTATCATCTATCATCTCATCCATTATTTTCAAAAATGTATATTAAAAGAGAAGCAGCAAATAGAAAGAATTGAGAAACGAGTGTTTTGTGCTTTGAAAGAATGTGATGAGTTTTTCTCTGGCAATAGTACAGATACCATAGTTTTACTTGAAGTCTCTGAATTTTACAGGTTTTAAACATGCAAAGATTCGATTCGAACAGAACTTGAATTCTGTCTGGAACATTAGCTTTAACTTACATTCTGATACATCCAGTGTCAGACTTACCTAAGTCCTTTTTCGACCAATGAGTTTGAATGTGCTCCTTCATTATTATTAATTACATTGCTACAACTAGTGGAGTCTTTAACATATATGTTTTTAATCAAGTTGACATCATAATTATTTAGCCACATGGAAGGGCTTTTTTCGTAGATGTGTCCCTTAAGCCCTCAATCCTTCTGTTACTTTTATCAAATGACTCCTAACTTATTCATATTTTTTCCACAGTATGTTATCTACAAGTAAATTCAATGTGGTATCATCAGAGCTGGAGAGAATGGATGGTGGCTGTCTGTTCTGAGAGAGAACTGGTTGTATCATACTAATCACACGATGATAATTGTATGATGAACTCTACAAACCAGATGTCTTTTTCAAATGCATGTTTTTAAGCTATAAATCAATCCTAACTTTGATTCTTAAGATATCAAACTGAGTTGTTGAGAAACTCAGTGGGGCTGTTGTTATCTTACTGGTTATAGATGGGGAGAAAATCTTGAGGTACAGAGGAGTCACAGAAAAAGTCACTGGGACATCATTTTGCCTGGGGTTTTCCTTTAGAGCAGTAGGTTCCTCTATATCTGCTTCACAAGGATCTCACTTTTCTCTGACACAAGAACACCCAGTTATGGCTGTGCATTTTTCATTCCTGGACCTCTACACACCTGGATCAACTAGCATAGGGCCCAAAAAAAAAAAGGATCATCCTACCTGTGATGCCTGTCTGATGCTTTCCCACTTTCAGACAGAGGCAGCAGAGAAGCTCTCCCTACTTATCACATGCCCACCCTAACTTTGGAATAAGCATGATGAGCACTACAAGTAATTGAGCTACAAGAGCACAGAGCTTGCTGGGAGATGCCAAACCTGCCCAATAAGTTGGAGATGCTCTGATGGCAGGTCTACACTGAGTCATAAGCTACCTCAGTAACTTTGGGCAACTGTAATGTGGCTGTACTCTCACCTATAAGAGCCTCAAGGCAGCTTGACACTTTATGACTCTGCTTAAAATTTCAGCTACCTTGAATTGCTAGCAGGTTGAGGGAGGGGATCCTCCCCCTCAGCTCTGGTGAGGTCACACCTGGCGTGTTGTGTGCAGTTCAGGGTTCCCCAATACAAGAAGGAGATTGAGCTTCTAGAGAGGGTCCAGTGGACAGCCACGAAGATGATTAAGAGAGTGAAGCATCTATCTTATAAGAAACGACTAAGTGAGCTGGGCCTAGTCTGGAGAAAAGAAGGCTGAGAGAAGATTTGATTAACATGTTCAAGTACCTGAGGGGTGATTGTAGGGAGGATGGGGCCACGCTCTTCTCCGTGGTGGCCAGTGACAAGACAAGGGGTAACAGGTGCAAGTTGAAACACAGGAAGTTCCACCTCCATGAGAGGAAGAACTTATTTACTGGAAGAGTGACAGAGCCCTGGAACAGACTGCCCAGAGAGGTTGTGGAGTCTCCTTCTCTGGAGATCTTCCAAACCCGCCTGGACGCCACCCTGTGCCACGTGCTCTAGCTGTCCCTGCTGGAGCAAGGGGGTTGGACTAGATGATCTCTAGAGGTCCCTTCCAACCTTAAGCATTCTGTGATTCTGTAATTCTGTGAATGTTATAAGTTGCAGCAGTTTAAGTGAACCTCTTTTTAATGTGCTACAGCTGCGTGAAAATCATGGCTTTGAAGAAGAAAATTTAAGAGGCTCTGAAGAACATTCAGATGAGTAGATGTTAGAGAAGTAAGAACAGGGCCATAGAAACTGTAATCACTTTCAGGATTTTGTGTTGTGGTTGTGTACAAGTTATGCTAGCTATGCTAGTATCTCTTGTTTCTTCATGTGGTAGTTAGATGTTAAAAAGAGATAGAGAACAAAGAAGCAGAGGATATTCTAGAAACACACACAAAAAAATGGACTGTAAGTCTAAAATATCACTAGTCTGGAGTCAAACCTCAATGTTCATTTATTTTCTGTTCATCAGATTTCTCTACCTTTATAGTGTGCTTCTGAAAGCATCACTGCCTAAAGTATTTAACTCTCTTTAAAGGTCACACAGTTGGGTGACCATCATATAAATAGTATCTGCAGAATAATATCTGAGATGAGTACACTCTGGTGACTTGTACATTTGTAGTCACTCTTCACCAGCAAAGCCAAAGTAAATCAAGATTTCACAAAACTGGAATATATATATATATATATGTATATATTTGAGACAAATATTGTCATTAAAAGCAGGAATTAAAATAATAGGACAAAATAAAGTTTTTTTAAAGACTTGAAGACATCTGTAAAATCAGGAAGTGTAAGAAACAGAGCCAGTGGACTCTATAGCCTGTAACTGATTTAGTCCAACAGTAGGAACAGGGAACATTAGCAGGGACAGACCTAACAACAAAGCTGGTATACAAAGGAGGAGAAGCAGCATAGTCGAGGTGTAAGGGTTACTGAGTTATAAAGTAGGAGAATGCTAGCAAGCTAGAAATGTATGATTGGAGAACTCAAAACTTCAGGCTTCTTCAGAAGTATGATACATGCCAGTGGAGGATAAAGGTTTGTATTTGAACATATGAGCTGTTTATGTCACTTTTGTTTAATAATTTTTCTGCTTACTTCAAAAGACCAGTCTCTAAAAGGCTGGACTAAGAATAGATTTATTTCTGTTTTTAGAAATATGTCTACTTAAAAATAGCAGTAACAATAATAGTAATAAAACTTTCAAATTGTCTCTTGGAAATGCATGCATAGGAATGTCTCTTTACCTCTCCAATAAAATTAGTCTAAGAAAACTGAAGGACAAGCTGATTTTACATCATGCTAATAATTAGCTTTGAGAACAAACAAATTGATATAAAGCTGACAGCAAGCTATTATATACTCTTAGGAGGATGTATAATAGAAAGGAAAACTTAGAAAAAAAGCAGGAAAAATGTGGAGTTTATTTTCCTACAGGGAAAATATTCCCTGTTTCTAAAAAACAATCATTCTTCGAGAATATCACTTCCAATATGCTTTATCTGAGCATATTTTTATTTCATGCTAAATGAATAATGCAAAATAGAAATAGGAATATTCCCATCGGTTGTTGAAGATGATTACACATTTTCACCTTCTGAAAACTTTGAAGCTGTTAGTCTGTGCAGTCACAACTCCACTCAAAACAGGGAAGGTTTGGAGGGTGTCTCATACCGATATTGCTGAGCTTTTGGTAAGTTAAACCCTTTCTGGCAATATCAAAAACATTTTATACTTTGTACATTTCCAGTCTTGCTAAAAACCAGTAGGTGTTGACTTACAGCCAAATCAAGCTTCTTCTTCTTCTTCTTCTTCTTCTTCTTCTTCTTCTTCTTCTTCTTCTTATTATTATTATTATTATTATTATTATTTTATAGCACTTGTGACTAACCAGACAAGAGTGATACTAGTGTGCTCTGTGCCAAACTCCTACAACGTTCAGATAGACATGTTTTTTATTTCCTTGGGTTTCTGCTAAACTGACATGCATTCCACTCACCTGACGGAGGCCTCTCCAAATGAGTATCTCTTTAAAGGAGAGGAAAAAGCAATAAAATTAAGGTAGAAACATGAATTGTAAGTTCTTTGTAATTTATTGCAAGCAGTAAGTCATTAAAAAGTTAATAACCCTTAATTATATGGTATTTTGGTGATCTCCGCTCTAACATTATAGTAAAAAATGCAATTATATAATCTGTGTTCATAGGCTAAACATTCAAGTTTCAGTATTTTTAACATATTCTGTCCCCTTCTCTTCATCAGAACCCTCAGGCCAGTGAGATATCGTGAAAGAATGCTGGAGGAAGAATTAGTGTACCATGATGGAAAGACTTATCCACTTATCACCAGTATAAATATAAGTATAAAGGGCAAGTTTAGCTGTAAACATAAGGGATTAAACTACTTGATTGCATGTATATGAACATCTGATAATAAAGATTATATCCAAAGAACTGTGTTTGCATAATAAATAAAGTAAAATAGAGCAGAGAAATATTATGATTAGCAGTAATATTGTTTTTTTTTTTTATTAATGGGTAGCTGAAGAACAAGAAAATGCCATAACCCTTGGAAATCTTGGGAAAAGAGAATTTTTCCTACTTTCCTTTCTTACATTTTTTTTGGACATTAAAAGTCCAACTGTATAACCCCTTGATGGCTTTCTGTGGTCTACCTTGGTGGGATCTGTTCTCATGGATAACAAGTCCAACCCTACCTTTGGATGCCACTGGTTACCCTGCACTTTTTTTGAATGTGGTTGCCGTTTTTTAACACAAAGACGCAGTAAGTTTTTCCTTTTTCCATAGGTAAGATGCAGAAAATCTAGCCTTGTGATATCTGACTGAGGCACATCTTCTCCTCTCCCTCACTGAGCAGTAACAGCTGGATACTCCCAGCACCATACAAGGACTGTGTGTTGGCTGCCATTTCTTTGGCAGAGATTACCTGTTTCTCACCAAAAGCTAAGTAAATATCAACCATCAAAGAGCTGTAATCTTTATTTCTGAAGCACTGTCCAAGCTGAGTAAAACACACACACAATTTATGAACCATTTTTCTCCCCTATGTTCCAGGATTTCTCTAAAGAAGCAGTAACACTCTGAAAATCAATCTTTCCATTTTATCCTGCGGTCAACCTCAGAAAATTGGTTATTCTAAATGCTTTGATTCGTAAACACTCCCAGTAACCAAAAATAACAATATCTGGCTGAGGTTGGAATCTGCACATAAATATGTATGCTCACACACATATATGTACATACCACATACACCTCACTTACAGAGGTGATAGTCACATGACAGATGTCAGAGCCAAATTCCTGACCACCCTTTCCACTTCCATGTTATATTTCCTCTAATCTTATATTGTTACTAACCTTCATTATTTAAAAAATTTTGCTTGCCACAAGCTCTTTTTCCATGCTGACATTTTATCTTAAAATCATTACACCTGATCAGAATGAGATAAGTACCTTTTTTCAGCAAAATGTTTAGCAGTTTTAGGATATGAAGGGTTTTTTAATCAGTCACAGAATTTATTACAAAAATATTTTCCACATGGCCACCAGTTTGCCATGGTGTTTCAGATTTTAAAAAAAAAGAGAGAAAGAAGGCTTTCACAGATTTTGGATGGGGACACAGAACCTCCTAGGCACCCCATTAAAGACTACCCCTGAGCACATGGTGCTACTTGGACATTGGCAGGGTTCACTGGCAGGACTGAAGTAAGTTTATTCATGAAAGTAAGATTTTCTAGGTAATTCTGCAACTTTAAAGGATATATTTGTCACTGTCTCTTAATTTAAAACCTGTGGAGCTTTAAGGTCAGATTTATTTTTATGGAAAATTAACACACTTCTGATATGAAAAAAAGATAATACGTTTCATAAAGTTATCTTTTAAAAATTAATGCTGCTCTGTGGAGCCACTTAGAATTTAGGACATTAGTATAATCTCTTTGGAGAAGGATTAGTAAGTATTAATAAGTGACACAGAAAAAAATGTTCAGGATGTATATAG
>NW_010583372.1:242936-254061 GCF_000705375.1 Tinamus guttatus | reverse complement strand
AGAATCTATACTAAATCCTTTCTGTGATCCACAGAAAATACCCTGGAGTGCATCCTGTGGTCTCCAAATTATTCTGTCAGGGCAGTTCTTTTTCTTTCTCGCCGTCAGTCAATAGTGAGATCAGACATATTAATTTCTGATAAGCAGCTTCAGAAATTTCAGGTAGATCTAGAAATTCTATATATTAGAGATTCGAGTTCAAGAGAAATATTTTGAGCATTATCATTACAAGGCAACCTGTAAAAGCAGAGAATACCTTTTCACATCCTTCTCTTTATTCCAACACAGCTATAATAGCAATATTTTCAGAAACTGTTATTATTAGAAGCACATTAAATTCTATGTTTATAAATAGCTAGAAAATAATAAAAATTTCATTATCATATGCTTTAAATAATAGTCCATTAAGATAAGGTTATAATTAGAAAATAATAATCAGAAAGATATGTAATGGTAGCTTTTTCATACACTGTTATAATGACTTCTCACTTGATGTCTTAATTTTACAATATAGTACATAGTTACTTTATGCTTCTGGAAGCTTTTGAGATAGCATTGTAATATATCATTATATATATTCAACTTCTTTAGATCTAAGGTGTTTTTCAGATTCACCTTCCATGAAGGCAGTTTTCCTCTCTGAAAAATAAAGAGAAGTTCAGCTTTACATTTCGAACAAATTTTGCATATAAATGGATGAATTTTCTCAGCAGAACGAAATTGTTAGGAAATAAGTGACCTTCTTTTTCTGAAAAGACAACATGAACTTTCCAGATTTGTAATAGGTTAATTTAGGTAATATCTATAATAATTACTATTGATGTTGTTGCTACTCAAACTTGATGATGGCTGTGAGGTTAGATTAGACTAGTGCACTGTCCTTAAAAAAAAAAAAAAAAAGTATCTAAATTCTTCTCAGGAATTGCTTCATATAATAAAATACTTGGAACCAATGCACAAGGTAAAGCTGTCCATCAAAGTGAAGATTTCTTGATGGCATAAAACAGCCCAGAATTTCATCCAGGATTCTTCTATTTCCTCGCACCAATATGTATTTTCTAATTGCATAGTTATTGCACACTCAAATACGACATTTTCATAGGTAAAACAGCAAGGCACATGCTTTCCATTAAAACACATCTTTTTAGAATTGCATGTAATGAACAAATTATCCTGTTGGCTGTGACATATTTTTCCACATTTTTGTGCTCTTCAAAGCAATACACTGACATGAACCTACTCTTGTCAGTCAATTTTAATTAAATTAAAGTTAATGTTTAATCATTTTCAAACGAACTGCTGTATGACACATGCTTTTCAGACCTTGATGTTCCTGTTGAAAACCTGTTCTGAATAAGCCTAGAGAGAACTTCTATAATATTTCACTCATCACCATGGAATGCCACACAACAATTAGTCACAGCTCAAAAGATAGCAAGTACAAAGAGTGTGAAAGTCTCAGGAAACAAAAGTTCAGAGATGAATAAACAGTTAACATAGTGTCTCCTACTTAGAAATATTGAATTTGTCTGACCACAAAATAAATGAAACTGAAATACATAAAAACATTATTCACATTTTTGAGGATGTAAAATATTTGATTAAACATTTTCTATTTTTCTTCCCAAAGAGTGTTTGCAGAAGAAAAAGAAGAAAAAAATATTATTTAGATATGCTGCATGGATAGCTCCTTAGAACTATTAAAAAAAAAAAAAAGAGAGAGAAAAGAAAAGAAAGTTGGAAAAGATTTTGAGACATTGTCTGACATAATACTTTTCTTCATGGTAGAATAGTTTGCATGTACACCGTTCCTCCTATGATGATCACACTGACAACTCCCTAGGAATCACTTTATTATTTTAAAATTCAGATAGTCAAAGAATTATATAAGAGCTGCCTGCACTGTCACAGACTGCTTTAAGTTTGGGTTCACTGAAGACCCCTGCCTTCGACAAGCTTCAGGAATAGGCTTCAGGATGGACTGAGAAAATGAGATATTGAGCCTAATTATTCTAGCAAATATTTTCCAAATAGCACATGGATTGAAATGCATTTGCAAGAGAACATTCTGAAAAAGACATTTGTGAAAATTTAGTTCCATTCTCAGACAATTCACAAGGAGATAAATTTTACCCAGTGTTGCTTGATATATGCATTGCTCATAGTGCTGCGCAGGCCTGGCATAACTTATGCTTTCAGTATTTCTAAGAGATATACCTAATTGTCAGGTCTCATTTTCTTGAGGAGTGGTTGTTGGCAGCCGAAGCACCAAATATAGCTTTATTAAATCTATTTTTAATGCAATTATACAATACAAAAATGAGACATCCATAAACAATCTGGTGAAGTCTTTTCTCTTCATGATGTTTCAATTAAAAATGGTGAGATAGAGCAATGATATCCATATCTTTGCAATGTTTCTTAGTAATTTTTAAAGAAACACTGTAGCAAAATACAGAAATATCCCCATGTTCACATTATGGAAAACATTATCAAATATTTTAAGATATGGAGCTTCCCTATGCCACTGGCCACGAAGATCAACACAGCTTCAAACTGTGCAGTGAACCTGTCGTAATATACTATGTCAAAATCCAGGGAAGAGTCATCTCTGGAAAAAATGTTAATTGAAGTGTTCACAGAAAATATAAAAAAAATGCAACCAGTGGCAACTAATGAGTGGTTGCATATCACAAATTCCATAGATATTAATTGTAAGCTTTAGGTTAAATTGTGGCATATAT
Organism: Tinamus guttatus; assembly: GCF_000705375.1. The sequence continues at coordinate 251,317 of NW_010583372.1, read as the reverse complement.
TCCTTTTACAAGCTTCAGGTTGTAGATGTAGTTTATTCAAATTGGCGTCATTCTAATAGGGGTTATAATGTGCCACTTCTCAATGCAAACAGTCAAGACAAGTTTGTTAACTAGTTTAAATTGAATATTGTAAACAACGGGGGTTTTTTTAGGTTGAAAAGTAGTTTACTAATGTCAAAAAAAAAATCAAATTTGAGCTAGACTTCTCGCACATTTCCTGTACTAAAGCATAACGAGATAAGTCTCTTATAAACAATACATGTAAATTTGTTCTTATTCATATCCTACTACATTTCAATAGAAACATTTTTACAGGATGATTTCTAAATAGAAATAGCATTAAATTCTATTAATACACAAGGATTCTGAAGAAATTTAGTAAATTTTGATTCAGATATACTTTTTGACAAATATGAAGACTTACAGCAAAAAGATGAAATTCATTAATACAGAAAAACATAATTTCCTTGGCAATTATGAAAACAGTCTTTTCAATGCCTTCTGCAGAGGCAGTCATACCTCATACTGTGACTTTTCAAAGAAGCCAATATCTACGTGCACAAAGGAAACCCAAAAGATATAGCCTACTTGGAGACGGAAAAGTGATTTATCTGCTCCTTACCAAAGGTATGGATGGAAACTATTCAGTTAACAGCTAAAAGGAAAGCCTATTTAAAAATGGTTGCAGTAGACGGGAGTTACCACTAGTTCTGTGAATACTTCTGCACTGGAATCCCTGCTATTTAATTCTGAGTAAATTCAAAGAGTAAATGTGGCAAAAATGTATTTCTCTGAAAAATCGTATCCATAACCATAGTAAGGAATCATTATGTAAATATGTAGCAGTAATAATGCATAACTTTTCTGTGTGGCTTGGTACACATTAATATTGGGCATTACACATCTTTTTTTTTTTTTTTCTTTTTTTTTTTTCTGTTGATCAGATGAGCTGTTAAACTGCCATCATTATTCACAACGATTTTCTCATTTATCTTGGCTCTCAGGAAAAATAAACCACCAAGATTGCATAGCACATAGCTGAATGCATAGGGATCACCTATAAGCTTCACAGTTAGTGAGCTGCTTAGGGACTGAGAGTTGATGCTAACAAACTACCATTGTTAATGCATTGCAACTCAAACTTATTTCTCATTTATTCTTATTGATCATCGTCTTTTTTTAATTTCACTTCTTAGTGATCTTTTGACTTATTTTCATTTCTGAATATTCATTTCTGCTCCAGAAAGGGTTTTTTTTCCTCTTTCTTTGCTTTTCACTATTTCTTTGCCTGAAAACAACCTGAATCGCAGTTTAAGAAATAAAAGCTTTGCAGAAACATGTGCCAAAAATCTCTAATTGACTCCAGTGTGCATTGCATCCTCAATTTCCTGACAAAATGGAAGGCCTGGCACTGCTGTAGGTGCAGAATGAGAATAGCAGAGCTAATAAAAAGAGCAATTATATTTGTTGTAGCTGGTCACTATTAAGGTCATAGTTCCAACAGCATTAGCAGTGGACACCAGTTTATAGATTTTTCTGTAGTGTTTGTCTCTCGGTATTACTTTAGTTTTACGAGAAAATACAATAAAAATCAAGCTAAGCAAAACATACTAGTAATCCACCTGGGTCTGGAAAAGTAAGTGCCTAGCAAGATATTAATCTTACAGAAGAACAAACTAATAACACCAACAGCAACAACAGAAGGCTCCAGAAAGTTGAAGCACTTAGTTTGACATTTTGGTTTTAATAATTATTCTTTAGCAGTATTATTGTTTGGACTTCTGCGTGCATTTATTTTTCTTGCATCAATTCAGAGTCTTAAAATAAAGCTCCAGTTGCACAACTCTGGTAGAGATACCATTTTTTCCTACAAATTCTCTCATGATTTGTAATCTAGCAACTAGATATTTCCCACTTGTATTATTTATTTGTTGAATTTCTTCTTTTTTTCAGCTTTTTTATTATATCTAGAAAAAGGTGATTTTCAAGATGGAAAACTTGGGCTTATGTTTTATCAATTTAGGAATTATTTTCTTGTTTATTCATCTCCTCCATTACTTTGGGTATTTTATTGAACTTAAAGCATATAAGCTTATGATTAGCTTTTTGCTTACTTTGAAGAAAATACTATTCTCAGACCCTCAGACAAAGTCCAGTAACTTCAATAGGTATCTTTACAGTGACATGAGTCATTTTTGAATCAGGTCCTCATTCAAAATTGGAAGGATCACACATAATTTATGTTATCTGGAAGTTACAGTATCAGTCCTCTAGTAAGCAAAGACCAGCCTTAGGAACAGAGTGGCATTCTCAGTTCAAGGACTTCATGCGAGGCTTCCTTTCATTAGGGATACTTCAGACAATAAGCGTTTCTTATAAACTTTTTGGGCTACTATTTCTTGCGAATTCCTTGTCTCCAAGCCTATTTTACCCTTGACTTGGGTTGCATGCCAACTTGCATTAGCATATCCTGGAATGGGCTTGAGTTACTACTTTTGAAGGCAACAAGATCAAAGTGTTCTGCATGAATTTTATGTTCCCCAACATCCAGAGCAGACAGGATGTGTTTGCACTACTCTTTGCAATTGCAATGGCTCACCTCACACCTTCAATAGAAGCAGAGTTGTGCAGCACATCTCTAAGGAACAATCACCTGACTCCTCAGCAAAGTCATCCAGCAAGCCATAAGTATAAGAAAAACGCAATTTAAGATGAAACATACATTTAAATTTTGATCTGCAAATGAAGGGAAACTCTTATCTGTAATTAGACCCTAAAAACTATTTTCGTGTGTCATCTATCATTTTAAATATTTATGACATTCCGAGAAATTAGAAGATCAGCATTTTTCCAAACTAAGTATAAATAAGCCAAACACAATAATTGTGAGACACTTGTTATCGTCTCAAATTGCCCTCCCAGGTAATGATGACAGTGAAGACCAAATATACTTAAAATAGTTGTTTTAAAGCTTCAAATTAGGGTGCAATCAACTGGAGCTCAATCTAAACTGAATAAAATCCTTTCAGAAGGACAAATCCTTCTCTTCTGAGCTCTGTTCTGCTGCAAAAGCTCCAGTTCAGAGTCAGTGAGACATACTAGCACCCACATGCCTCTTCAACCTCCATCCGTTTCTTCCCCATTACATGCCTTGCAAGTCCTCTTCTTTCTACAGACCTGCTACAACAAGAACCCTGTATGCTGTTGAGATGTTGACCAAACAACCACAGCAGCCACTGAGGTGAATATCAACTTAGTGTTTTCAAAGATTGCCCAATTCATGCTCCCTAAGTGTGTAACTGAAACAGCATGTATTTTCTGTCTCATCTTTGATCCTGCAGTGACAAATGCTTATTTCCTTCTAACATGCATGGCTGGATTAGGTGGTAAAAAAATAAAATAGCACAGGAATTTTCATTTCCTTCCCAAACCACACCAAGAGAAATTTTCTCTATATCAAAGCCTGTGTGGACTTTGTGATACAGTTTTAGAGCTGACCTGTTACTTTAAAGTATTCTATATGCCTTTGAACTTAGAGATTAATGTGACCCAGGATTTTTGCTTGAACGTTAGATGAGTTTCATCTACAATAATGCTTCCAGAAAATAAACCTAAAGTTTGCTCAACAGTTCCTAATAATATGGCCTATTAAACTACTGAGTGCAAACATTTACACAAAGGTCTTACAGATTACAGACAGGTTATTGACCGCTGCACCCAAAAGATTTTTCAGTTCAGTGTCTCAAAAAACAAGTTAAGAATCCAAAGAAGATCTGGCTTACACTTTTCCCAGATTCAACTGCATATGAACACTGTCACCTTGTGCAAATATGCCAGAGAATATTAATATTAAACTTCTTGCTTAACTCATAAATATCATGAAGTGTAAGTGAAGTATAACGTAAACAGAGATTATGCTTCTGCTAGGATCTGGCCCAGGATAGAAGTTTAAAAACTCTGAAATACTCTCTCCCATCTTCCTTGAAATTTCAAGGAGACCCTTGAGAAGTTTCTGTAAGTCATTACACAATGTATGGTAAGAATGCTTTCTATAATTTCTTTTGAGCCTAAGACCATCTCTTATGAAATACTTGTGCATTACTTCATACAAATGAGCCCTGATTTCAATTATGGTTGCAAAGCACTGCTATAATTGCTAGTAATGGCATTGGGTAGAACATATACTTTATAGAGTTTCTATAGGTTTAGTTAATGGTGTACATTAAATATTTCTATGAGCTCCTTTCCATAACCACATAGGTAACAACTTCATAAATGAGTACCATATGACTCACTAAATCTTTTCAGTAATTGCTGTAATACAATACTGCAAACACTGTCTGTGTTTCCAGGTGAATCTTTGTGAGGAAATCCACTTGTCACTGGTAGGCAATTGGTGCTTGGAATGTGTGGGGGCCTTTGATGGGAAACATGAATCCCTTCCACTGTAGCAATACATATTTAGGACGATACATTGTACAGACTTAAGAGGACCTAGGATCTTAAGGCTTAAGCCCTCCAGAGCATTTAAAGTCTTAATCGAAATTAATCAAAGGCAGTTAGGTGCTTAAGCACATTTGAGAAACTGTGACTAAGTGTTAAGTTACTCCTGAGGACAGGAATTTCAGGGACTGTCAAAAAATAAATTTCAAAATAAAATATAAAATAAAATAAAATAAAATATAAAATAAAATAAACCCATAATTGTTATTGACTCCTTCATTAAAAGCTACTTTGCAAAAGCTTTTATAATATACCAATTTGTTTTTTAGAACCTTTGCCCTAAAAGCAAAAAAAAGTGTTTAATTCCCAATTCAGCCTGAAGATACTTAAATGTCTCACAATCCAGTTCCCAGCTTTTGGGTTTGTTATGCTTGTTTTTTTTTTTCGTTTCTTTGTTTGTTTGTTTTTCTGCATTAGGCATTGAATTAATTAAAAAAAATACAAAAGAAAAAATGTCAGCAGCCAACACCAGACTCAAGCAGCCTTATATCTGAGCTGAATACTGTGATTAAAAGAAAACTAATTCTTGGTGTCCAAACTCTGGTAGGAATGTTCTAACTAGTGGGATAACGTATCATGCCACCTCTTTCTTGCTGATCTTCCAGCAGCAAGTCCCTTGTGTTAGATATATCATGACAGATATTTACTGTAATTTGGTGAAAAACATGTGGGGTTTTTTTGTTTGTTTATTTGTTTGTTTTGTTTATCTGAGCTTCCATTTGTGGGGTCCTTGCGGTTTATCTTTTAAGTAAGTGTTTCAAAGGTTATTTTATTGAGAACAAGGTATAATATCACTGACACTGACCGTGGTTTTACAAGTGACCAGACTGAGTTTTTCATGAGGGGCAGGCACTGCTGAGGCCAGGTTTGAGACTAGATCTGGCCAGATTTAGGCAAATGATGGGAAACCAGCTGTTGAAGTCAGCCAGCTCTGGTCATGTGCATGGTGCTGAGCTGCAGGCACAGAGGGAATTGTTCCCTCAGTTAGGAGTGGGATCTCTCATTAGGGAGTTAGTGAGAAAATTTTCTCTGGATCACACTTTTGGACGCAAGAGCCTAGCGCTGTTTTGGATTTGATCATAAACCACTAAGATTTTATTACTAGAGTTATTGTATTACACTGGGAGGTGCTTTCTGAGTGAGAAAATACTATATTTTTTCCCTTTCAGAATGCATGTATGATTGCCATTGTTCAGTCTGCTGTCTCCATGCTAACACAGCATCTTTTTTCCTTTGCTATTTGCTCCCATATGGTTTCTTGATTAACTTTTCTTCAAAACTTATGAATAACACTCTGCATGTTTGCTAAGTCTTTTACTAACAGCATTCTTTCTTCTTTTGCCAAAGCATACATACCCTAACAGGTCTGAAAGAAACAATTGATAGTATTAGCATGTGGTAGAAAATGTGATATGCTTGGTACACAATGCAAAAAGCAATAAAAAATTCTAGCTTGAATGCCGCCAGTGGTTAAGTAGACTGTTATGCTAGAAATCCTCAACCTTGATAAATATCAGAGTCTGATTTTTTTTTCCGTACAACATTGCTGTAAAATATCTTTAAAGTCAGACATAACATAAATGTAGTTAAAAGATATGTTAAACACATAAAACATAGCAATACTGTGAATAAATCTTCTTTTCTGGATTATGAAGTTTGTGTCACTTTGGATGCCTAATTTGAATGGAAATATATATGCTAATTTACATGTAATTAGCTTTTCTCTTTACATGCCAGACTGATACAACTTTGCCTATCAGTCATGGACAACCCTAAGTGAGAGCATGCTGACATATGATGCACTTTTTTTTCCTAAGTACATTTTCTTTTTTTGCAATGGAACTACTACCATCAAAGAATCAAGGACAGAAACAGTCACCGTTTTCCTGCTTTCCTTTGGTTCCATGTGACCTTGTACTTCTAGCATGTGTTGCCCTCTGTCCTTGTGGTCATTTATACTTAGGTAAAATGAATACCAGAAGCCACTAAATACAAATGAAAGACTTTCACATTTATTCTGGAATAGCTAGAAGGATACGAGACAGCAGAGAATCAGACCAAGATTCAGCTTCTTTTCAGCGGGCTTTATAAATTCAAATGAAGTATATTTTTTTGAATGATGAAAGGAAAGGTCATTAAAAGAGATTCAAAAGAGGGAAAAAGTGAGGAAAAGAACACTCTAAATTAAAAGTTCTGTTATGATGATCTGTCCTTCTCACTGTGAATCACATCTTTAGCATATGCCACTCAGAATAGCTCTGCTGACAGCAATGGAGCTATAAGATTTATATCAGTTTAGGATGTAGCCCAATATTTAAGAAGGGTATCTGCTCACAATTAGCCAAGAATTATTTTAGACAAACGAAACCAAACTCACACTATTTAAGTTTCCCCATAAAGCTCCTTTTTTTTTTTCTGCCTATTAGCAGATGCCACATATTTCCTCTGCCAAAACTGATGTTATATTAGCAACAGAACATAGAATCATATATTTAAACTTGCTGTAAAAACATTACTCTAAGTAACTGCTGACCATTCCCAGAGGCAGGATACTGGATGACATGGATCTCAGGTCCAGTAGGGCAAAGTTTCTATGTAGTTTTAGTTCCTTCATGTAAGTTCACAAGTATATCAAAGACTCTTAGCAATTAAAGCAAGCCTACAAAATGGAGCACAATGCTACAACTTGTCCAGTATATCTAGAATTCAGTTAAACCTCTTTTTGCCTTGGCTTTAAAAACACACCAAATAAAACTTCCATGCAAGAGGGAAAAAAGGAAGACACACAATTCAATCCAGTAATGAGATCAAGTAACAAGCACCTGGTTGTGACAGAGAAAAGGGCTGTCTCTTGTGATTTCTTCCTTTACAACAGAAAAATTCTGGGGCCTGTCTCAGGCACACTCTGACACCAGCCAATCTGAACATTAGCATGACTGTTAAAATAAAATCACAAGCCTCTTGTGTTTCCTCCTTTTCCAGACATAAAAAGGCGAGATTTGGCTCGTGCTTATATCAAATACTACTTTTAAATATTGCAGTTTGCTTTCTCTTCAGGGAAATCACCCGCTAGGGTCACTGGGCTAATCACAGCTCACTTTAAATCATTGGAAGTGGGGGAAAGGTAGGAGTGAGAGAGGGAAAACAGGCTGATATATTGTTAGTGACATTTCCCAGCTTTGTAACTTGCTTTCCTTGGAGAACTCTGTGTGCTTCCCAGCAGCTTAGAAGATGATGCCCAGTCCCTTGGGCTCCCATTTCCAAATAACTCTGAGCCAGAAACTTTCTGCAGAAGTTTTTGTAGTTCTCTTTGACTCTTCCCCTCTTGTTCATTTGTTCTTTTTTTCTTTCCTTTTTATTTCTTTTCTTCCTGTGTGGTGTCTCTGTCTGATTCATTAAAGCCTCTCCTCCCACTCTTTGGAAGCTGAAGCACAGTAACTTAAGTGATACTCTATCAATAACCACTCTGTCTGCTGCAGAAAAGATCTAGCTCATTTCTTCCCAGTTGACAGGAAGAGGAATGTACTCCAAGAGATTGCATCTGACTTGCCCTCTGAAGGAGATACTGCAAGAAGCTAAACTAAACGACACTGAACCAGAGAAAATAAAAGCATTGTTCAATGGAGACAACTTTTCCCTTCAGGATCTGGTGTTTGCACTGATACCAGGTATTAAAGCAGCCTTGCTTCAAGCTGTTCTGAATTGCTAAACAGCCTGGAGAAAAGTTCACTCTTTAAATACACGCATGGTCTTCCCATTATAACATTTTCAATCACAATTTTAACTTCTTTTGATAGACAAATGCTAATTACTGTCTTGGTCTAGAAATATGAATCTCTCTCGAGTGCAGTCCCTTTCAGCCCCATCTAAAATTATCT
>NW_010583372.1:222723-233053 GCF_000705375.1 Tinamus guttatus | reverse complement strand
TCTAAAGGGCTGCCCTTGGTAAACACCGAAGCAAAGAAGGCATTCAGCAACTCTGCTTTTTCTGTGTTATTCGTAACCAGGGTGCCCATCCCATTCACCAACAGACCCACGTTTTCCCTGATCTTTCTTTTGCTGTTAATATATTTGAAGAACTTTTTTCTTGTTATTTTTAACATCCCTTGCCAGATTGTGTTCCAACCACGCCTTAGCTTTCGTTGTCGCATCTCTGCATTCCCTGACTACGTTCCTGTATTTCTCCCAGAGGGCGTGTACTTTTTTGCACATTCTGTATACTGCCGCCTTCTGCTTGAGCATTGCCACAAGCTTCTTGCTCATCCACACAGGTCTCCTGCCCCCTCTGCCTGACTTCTTACACACAGGGATGCACTGTTGCTGGGCGTGGAGGAAGTGCCGCTTGAAAACTAACCAGTTCTCTTGGTCCCCCCTTCCTTTTAGAGCTCTAGCCCATGGGATTCTTCCGAGGAGGTCTCTAAAGAGGCTAAAGTTGGCCCTCCTGACGTCCATGGTTGCAAGGCCCTGCCTCCTCCTTGTTGGATCCTGAACTCCACCAACTCATGGTCATAATATCATATATGACATGATATCATAAATAATCAAAAACATTTCAGTACTCCTGCTACAAATTAGCATAAGAAAGTAAGAACAGAGATGATGGTAATGGAGGGCAGGAAAGCGCAGTTTGAAGTGCATTTGAACTTCAACTGGGTTTGTCAACAAATAAACCACAGTATATTGTTCTGCCTTAAAATTTCACAAATATTCTGGTCACAAGCTGAGCAAGTATAAGGAACAGCTTATCCTTCCTTGAAAGAAAGAGCTAAACAATATATTCCATAATAAATAAAGTGATAATATTTATAACTTTACAATTATTAAACATTATAAATTAGATTATTAGGAAATATGTTTATGAAGGAAAAGAAAATAAGTAACTAATTAGGAAAAAAAAGAATGGAGAGGTGGTAGAGTTTTTTTTTTTTTCCCAGAATTTATGATTTTAGATTTTCAAATAAACATTCCTATATAGTCAAGTTTAGACAATCTCTAATGCTGAGATGTTTAACAATTCTTAGAATATGTCAGAGTCGTCGTTGGCATTGCAATTGAAAATTTGATCCTCTTAATATGGACCTTAACAAGATGTTTTTCTCCAGTTCCCTGCCTCAGTCAATCTACAGGATGGATGATCCATCACTACAGTTCACTAAATCACTCTGGCCCCATTGCCTGTACTGTTTAGAACAAGCTGCTGAGGAATGTTTGATTGTGTGCTTTTCCACAGTTTCTGAGTGCTTGACAAGATTTACTGAATTTATTCCAATATGACTTTCACAGTATGATAATATTTCCATTTTGCAAGTGGATAGCTCAAGCAATGAGAAATGAAAATCAAAAACATTGCATCATTTTGGGATGCGTCAATAGTGACGCCTCATAAAAACCTGTACTACAGCTTGATAGAGGAGCTCTTTAGTGGAACAGAAACACATTCATTCCCTTGGAACTGAATAACACATCTTTCAGCTGTGCTCTACCTTCACTTATTCACCTGTTTTATCATCTGGTACATGACCACCATTAATATATATTGAACAAATACAAATACTTTCGTGGAAGGTGAAGACAAGGAAATAATACAGAGGCTTCAGAAGAAAACTAGTAGATCACAGAATCACAGAATGGTTAAGACACATTCCTGGCCTGCTTGTCCTAAAATGTTCATAGCAATCCACAACAGCATTCTGGTCACGCAAGCCATGTCTCTGTAATTGCAATGAGATCATGCCCTCTGACCACTCACTGATCTCTAATTCTTCTTGCTTATTCCCCATGCCACGTGCATTGGTGTAGAGGCATAACTGAATCTGCAGATGTCCTAGGAGAGGTGTGAGAGGACCCTCCATAGTCATATCCCCAAAACACTTCCCTGACTGCACGGACCCGCTGTACGCGTCCTGGCTTGAGCTGCATTTTGTCCCTATTCTGTCTCTAAACTCCCCCTTCCCTCATTCTTTTTATCTTAAAATCTTCTTGCCAGGCTGTCCAACCTGTTGGCAAAGACACACATGCCCCACTTACTGATGTAGATGTCTCTACATCAGTTGTCTATCCTCAAACAGATCCCAAGGGAGTAGATAGCAAAACTCTGTTGCCAACATCAGCATTGAAACTTAACCTGCAGACATAACTCATAAACAGCAGCATACCTTTTGTAAGAGAGCTGCCTGTCAGACCAGGCCTCATGGAGAGGTCTCAAGCACTCTCCATAGACTGAGGCCAATAAAAATGCATCTGCTGTCAGAGGACCTGAGTCAAAGCCTCTGATACAGCTGATGCACTGACTCCAACAGCCATCGCAGAAGATGCTCTGCAGAACGTCATGACCATGTCTGAGGAAGCGTACTCTGCTAGGATTCAAAATGAAGGTGCCTTCTTGAGCTCCTCTGTGCCAACAGCTGTGTCTGTCTGCTGCCTCTGTTAGTTGCACTCTCAGATATCTCTGAAGACATAGGTTTTTACCTAATATTTTGGCAAGAAACGTTGGGATGTTTTTCTGCTTTGGGTTTAATTTTTATACCTCTGAAGTACTCATACGCTTTAAGGTGCTGCCACCTGTAGCCCTGATACAATGGAAACTATGGTATTTGAACCTCTCTTAAAATCTTTGGTTTTTTAACATGCAATTGATCTGACCTGATTTAAACACATCAGAGTTAGGTATTTGTGTTTGAATTATTATTTTAAGCTCACATTGCCTTAAGTGAAAATGACATAATTGGCAGAGCACAATTAATCTCATTGCAACACAACATTGAACATAGATCTGAAACACCATCTCTGACGTATAACTCTTCTGTTCAAGTTAAGTAAGAGAAATGTCCACTCTAGTTTTATTTTCATTAATAAGATAAGTTTCCCCACTACTTCATAGGAACACCATAAAGTACTAGGAATAAGACCCAGAGAGGGACTATGATTTGATTTGAGGGACCAAGTTGTGATGGGATCCAGAAACTCCTTTCTCAGATTACTGTGGTTTCAAAAACTAGTCGATTTCAAAACTGGCTAACTCCACAATCTGTATGTGAGATGATAGAGTGAGCACAAAGAATCAGAGGCCCCTATAGCACAGAGATTATTTTAAAACATTTTGGTGGTAGTAGTATCTCTTATACAAGAGTTGGTCTTCAGAAAGAGATGACATCTGAGTTCTGGTTGCAATAAGTCTAAGAAGCCTCAGACACACATGGCTCCTCCTCCAGATGAAGGATTTAATTACCAGGAGCTGGGTGTCAACCTGGTTAACCATCAACCAAGAACCCAGAGTTAGTAGGCCTGGGAAAGCATGGCCTGGCAGTGATCGTATCATTCGGCTGTCCAGACTCTGCCTCCTAAACCCACAAGGAATCTTTCTTTTTAACAATCCCAGTCATAAAATAAAAACAAAAAAACCTTGACAAGAGATACCTGAAAATGCAAGTCTCCTTGTCTAACTTTAAGCCTAAGCATGAAGATAGAAAGCTTGTAGAAGGCTTGGGTTCCTCTGGAGCCTCAGAGGTGACCATATCATTGTGAAACATATAATTGGGTTTAACATTTCCTATCAACTCTTATGGCTCTGTGCTCATTGTCTGTCTTCTTAGGCATTACCTATTTGAGGCACCTAACTCTGTCTTTATTATTTGTGGTGATTAGATGTTCAACCATGTTTATCTGCATCACTTTGCTAGGACCAGATGTGTAATTTTTTCATGTTATCTATTGGAAACATTTAATACTTCTCCCCTGATCTTTCATGAAATTTTCAGTGTTCTTTGAAGGAAATGTTCTAGAAATAGAATGCTACTACTTTTAAAGAAAAAAAACATCTTTGCAGCTCCACACTGTGAATATCCATACCTGCACTAGTAACCTTGAGTTCCTTGTACAGACAAGGGAGAAAATGAAGTAGATGTATGTTTTGTTTCTTCTAACCTGTTTTAGACATCATTTCCTATTCCTCTTTATTGATCACAGAGAAATTATAGACAATAAGCTCAAATGTAGAAGTCAACAGGAGATTTTTACTGGACCTATGGTAAAATGAATATCGCCCACGCCTTCATATGTTCCCTATTTTCTTATTTTGTCCCACTATTTGAAACTATCTGAAAATACTTCTGAGCAACTTCCTGACTATAAATAGCAAAGTTGATTTGATATGAACAATGCAGGGGAAGCCAACAAATCTATTTTCACTTGCCCCTTGACTAGATTCAGCATTCTGATCTCCTAAGGATTTTAAAATTCATCCTGTTTAGCCAATTTCTGTGTCATTACCATATATGAGTCTTTAGAGATATATATGTCTTTTTATAGAGAGAATGATATAGATCAGGTATAAAATATCTTTCAACCAGTTTTAGAACTGCAGTTATAGCAAATCATTCTAAAAGTTATAGAACTAATGAAATTTAGCTTCCTACAGTTTAAAGAGGGATTTTTATTTTGTTGGAGGACTCTCCTTGATCCATTTTATAAAACTTGTAGGATGTTAACATCCCTAAGACTTTTATGCTTCCACATAAGTTGATCCTTGGTGAAGAAGCACAAATATCAGTGAAACAGAAACATACATGTCCACAGTAACCATATGTGACCTAATTTCTAAACTTTACAGAACATTTTTGTTTGTGCATTTGTTTCTGAGTTTAAAAGTTAGAATTCTCCCTGCAGTTAACACATCTTGTAAAGGATAATACACTAAAATCTAATTAAGTAATCTGCAGATCAGGAATAGCAGCAACTTGAGATCAGCAACATCAGCATGTCCTATCAATACATTCAATGACAATATATTGTGAATGCCAGTTAAATCACCTGCATACAACTTGGTAATGGATTTCAGTAACTTCCAAATTAATTCAGATTTAAGATGTTCTGACTTTTTCTTCTTCAATGGGCCTTGAAACACTCCCTACACCCTGAAACACTCATTATGAAATCACTATATCAGGAAGAATTTTGTATGTGTATGTCTGTGTGTGTTTATGTTGCTATGGGCTGTATCTCTGTCTTCTCACACTGCTTGTCAAAGAAGTTGGCTGAAATAATAGATTTTTTGGACTTGCAAAGAAGTAACAAATGAACTTTTGCAATTTTTTTCCCACTTCTGCTAAATAATTCAAATTAAACAGCTGACTACTGATACCAGTGATTAAGGGATTTTATAGCCATTCAGTCACACTCTGTGTTTTACAAAAAAAAAAAAAAAAGACTTTGTTACATAATATGCTTATTTTCTTAATACATTGGAAGAGGTTTTTCTTTAAAATAGGACAGAAAATCCTGTGTATAAGAAACTGTCAAGTTTTTAAGCAACTCCAGATTGCACTACATTGTAGCAGAAAATAAATCTACATTATGTTGATTTGCTAATTTACTTTTAAAAAACGCCACAATCTAATATAGTTGCAGATTTCATTATTAGTCAGTTCAGTGATTCAGCATATGAACCTTTTGTACATTCTAAGCATCCTTCCTGCTTGTTTTTGAAAGGATATTCATGGAGAAGCTAGTATAAGAGATATTATAAATTAAATAGAAGTATGGCAATACATGCGCAAATGTTGCATTTTTTGGACATTAATGCTCTGGAAATATCAACTGCAGGCAGATGTTATGTGACTTATACATAAAGGGTATCATCACTATAGACAAAGACAAATCAACAAATTAAGCCTAAATTAAGCCAAACAGCAATATTTTAAAAACCTAAGAGCATCAGTTTTTCCTATGTACTTATTAATCCTTTCAAAAAATAGTATGGCTTTGGTTTCAATTCCCCATATGCACAACAAAGAGATTCTTAGTATTATATACAGAACAGCAAAATTAAGAAGGAAAGAAATGTTCCTTTTGTATTAAAACATGGTAACTGGCACATCTTTTGTACTGCTGTAGTTGCATGCTGTCCCTCCAACTTCTTATTTTACAACAAGACCCATTCTGTTGCAGAGAGATTGCTGTTCATCGTAGGATATTGAAACACCTGGTTTCTAAGGTCTTGCAAAGCATTATATTGACCTTTATGTAGTTTTATGATTTGATCAGAATGGCTTCATTTTCACTCATGGACTATGAATCTTCGGTTCATTTAGTTTATAACTCCTATAACTGAGTTATCCCAGTTCAAGATTTTGCTCATGTTTAATTTTTTCTTAGCATAACCTGTCAAAGTGGATTCTTGGTTAATAGCTTTTGTGAGCATACCATCTCTGTATATTTTAATGTAACAACAAAATGGAAGACTTTATGTTATGGGAAAAGAAAATCTTACAAGAACTAAAAAGAATTCTAGACTTCAGTGTATACTTTTATTACCAAAGTGCAAATGATGCTTTCTGAATGGCATTTGAGTTAGGATTCTGCTTCAAAATCAGCAATAGAAACAAAATATCCTCATTTTACGAAAGATTAATTCAGTTTGACTTTTCATAAACTTGTGTTAGCTGTGCCTTGAATATGAGATAAATATGGAAAGAATTCTACGAATCTTAATGAATTTTGAATTTTTCTATTAATTCTCTTTAATGTAAACTGACTGGACCTTAATTATTTCATCTTTGTTTCTATTTAGATTAGCCATAAAGTATAAGTTTTGTTTGTTTATTTGTTTGTTTTTAATCAGCATACACAGAAAATTTTAGGCCTTTACCTAACAAACTGTTATTAAATGTTAGTGTACTTATAGACATAATTTGGTAAGGAATGATTCCATAAATTTAAAGTCATATATTTGAAAAGCTCAGGTAACTTTTGTTACAAATCTCCATGAAATTCTTAACTGCAAGAAAAAACATTTATTTAAGATTTCTATCAGCATAAAACCCTTGCAGGACTAATAATGCATTCTTGGCAGAACAATAATGCAAAAAGCTTGAAAGAGCAAGTTTACCAACACATTTAAATTTAGTCAAACATAACAAAGAAGTATGTGACAGAAGTATAATAAAAGTATGAGAAATAAAATACAAATTTGTCTCAAAAATTTGTAAAAGACTGAGGAAAAGGTAATGAGGATACATAATCCTATCCCTTTTGAGCATATGTACATGTGTCTGATGCCCAGGATGCAACATAGCAAAAGAAACATAAAAATACAGGTATAAGTGTATTCAAAGATAATAGGAGTCTTCCTACCCTGCATTATTTAGACTTCATCTTATGTTTATTAAATGGTTTGTTATATTACATTTGGGAAATAATAAATACAATCTTCAGCGTTCTTTCTGCTTTGAGGTGTTTATTTCCTCTCCAGCAGGATTGCAAACTAACAATTTATTATGTCAAGGTAAAGTTGAACCACATTCATCTGGAACAAATACTGAAAGTTATTCCCAAATAATTAATCATCCACGCCATCGATATCACTATGACCAAGATTTAATATGATTCATAATGTTCTAACTGAAGTCTAGTCAATGTATCATGTAATAAGAATATATTTGTTTTCCCCATTTCTCAGTCAATGTAGCCTTAGTTCTGCAGGCAGAGGAATAAATTTAAGAAATTTTTTATTCTGCTTAAAACAGTATAAATCAAAAGGACCTTGATAAAATTAAATTATAATTACAACAACATGAGGTAGCTGCAAGACTACACAAAACTAGATACACAAGAGGGGCAAAGATTTAGCTTCTGCCTACCTATTGAAAACTGAAGACCTGAAGAGAAGTACATGCAGTGAGGTAGAGCTGCAGAGGATTCACAGTACCAAGCAGAGTAGGAAACAGCTAGAATCTTAAGCAGAACATATCAGTGCAAAATAGAATGTCTTTCCATGATGCAGTTTGCTCCTCTTGGATTCGGTAGCGGCATCTCTAGCTGCAATGCATATTTTTGGACATTTTCCTGTATTTTCCAAACCCTCTGCACACACAGGGTCACCTAGAGCATGGGGCACAGGATTGTATCCAAGAGGGTTTTGAAGATCTGCAGAGAAGGAGACTCCACAACCTCTCTGGGCAGCCTGTTCCAGTGCTCTGTCACCCTCACTGTTAAAAAATTTTTCCTTAAGTTCCTGTGGAACTTTTGGTGTTTCAGTTTGTGGCCATTACCTCTAGCTCTGTCCGTGGCCACCACTGAAAAGAGGCCAGCACCATCCTCTTCACTCCTTCCCTTGAGGTATTTATATATACTGATCAGGTCCCCTTTCAGTCTTCTCTTCTCCAGGCTGAACAGGCCCAGCTCCCTCAGCCTCTCCTCATAGGGCAGATGTTCCAGGCCCCTGATCATCCTTGTAGCCCTGCACTGGACTCTCTCCAGTAGATCCACATTCCTCTAGTGTCAAAAGTCACCCAAAACAGATTTTGTGGAGGAAAAAAATTGAAAATAAATTCTAGCTTCCCAACTTATCAAGCCAGTTTCCACAGTGGCATGCAGTAAATTTGCCTTAAAACAGCTCTGTAATTAATCATGACTTGGTTTTCACCTTGGGAAAAGGAGAATTCATTTAACTGTAGCTTGTCATTCTTTATTATGTTCTTTTTTTCCCAAGTGAAAATATATACACATTACCTAAAAAGTTTGTTCTGATGGTTTAAAGGTCAGAGCACAGCATAGAGATGAAGTAATTGTCATAAAAAGTGTAATATTTATGTTTTAATATAAGCATCTGTCTTTTGGTAATGTAGTTCATGTTGCTTTCCTTTTGATGAAATGTAACATCAGTCTAGCATGCTTTTGAGCATAGATGCTCCAAGAGACTGTGCTGTTGAATACAATCAAAACTCCTACTGTTCAAGATTTATTTCACAAATATTTTTATTTGAGTCAAGTTCATGAAGAGTTTGTAGCAAGATGAATTTTAGAAATGCATGCAAACTCCTGAGCTGTACTTCCAAATTGTACACATTTTGTTTAAACTAGATCTGATTATCGCTAAAAGATATTTTGTTCTTCAGTGGAGCATAACTTATGAAAATAATAGTAATATCAGTGTCTTGAGGTCATTTGGCATACATTGAGCTTTTTCAGCTTCTTGAAAGTTGTATTCCTCATCCACTTGTGTACCAAACTTGCATCTATTATAATGTTTCAAAAAGCTTTAAGCATTTAACATACTACATAAAGATAGAAAGTTAATAAAGGTCAAAACTTACTAAAAGGTGCAAAATAGCTAAGTATGATGTAATTAGTGTAATGACATACAGTATTGTCTTCTCTGTGCATTTCACTAAGCAAGACTCTGTACTGATCAATCTTCCGGCCAACTATTTCAGTCTGTTTCAGAGACTCTGCACCACTTTTGTTCCTTCCAATAGGCTTCACAAATGTCCTCAAGTCTTAGAGCTGAATTCTCTGAGACTGTGTAAATCATTGGACGTTAATGATCATATGTTTTGTTAGAATGGAATTTCTTTCTTCAAGCATGATGGTAATGTTTTAGTTTTGCAATCAGATTATTATTAATAAACAATTGTGGCAATAATTATTTCTGCTTCTATGGTATTGTTCCTTATTGAAACCTGGCAAATATAATTTTTATGCCAGTCAGTAATAGCTTTAAACATGATGAATTTTATAACTGAATACCCATCTCTACATGTCATATGGGTGGATAAATCAGTATCAACATATATAACCCCAAATGTCTATAGCTAGCAGTCTTTTTTAATCTTTTGAGTCTTAACACACACAAGGGATGTGACTGAAAACAAGCAATTTTCATCTAAGCTCCTTTCCTTATTGTTCTTTGTGCTCAGAGTGTGCCCATTTGACCTGTAGGTCTTATTTTCTTAAAAGCACCTTTGATCCTCAGATGTTTAGCTTTCTCAAGTGGAATCCCAAGCTGGTGGCCATTGAGAAACCTGAAACAAAATCCCATCCATCAGTATGTATATATCTATATGGTGGATTAACATGCAAACTCCACACCTCAGGCTGATGTGACTGACAGAAGAAGGAGAAACCAAACCATTGGGGCTGTTTGAAAGAGGGACTTAAAAATTTCACTGTATGGTCCACTGCATTACTCATTTGTACTTTGAGCTTTCAAAGCTTCAGTTTGGTGTGAAGATCCAGACACCAGACCAAAGAAGGCTTTGTTTATATTTTTGTATGTCTAAAATGGCATCTGTCTCTAAAGAAGCATGCAAAATTTGTCCCAGACGGGGTAAGCTCGTGCAACAAACACACTTTAAAAATATTTAAGGTTTCAGAAATTCAGTAATCTCTACCATACTCCCTTCACTTAAAGCCATATATTTCTGCAAATATGTCAGGAAGATGATATATTCTATCATCTATCATATGCTTAAGATTTAGG